>WAAE01008993.1:79312-95237 GCA_013400495.1 Nicator chloris
TCCGGCGGGGAAGGGAAGGAAGGGCCGTCGGGCGGGGGGCGCCGCCGCCGCCGGCGGGAGGCGCCCGGGGAAGGGGCGAGAGCTGGAAGAGCGCGGGCGCTAACGCCCGCCCCGAGACGAGGGGAAGGGGCGCCCGAGCCAGGTTTCGGTTTTGCGGTGTCGGGGAAGCCCGCCTGGGCTCCGATGGAGCCATTTTATGTTGCTTTGTAAGAAGGAGACGATGGTTGAAAAGCACTTATCCCAGTCCAGTCGGATCGGCTAAGCCGAGCGAAAGCCCTCAACTCTGGCGAGCGAGGCAGTATTTATTTTAAAAAGAGAGAATGGAAAAAAAAAAAAAGAAAAAAAAAAAAAAGAAAAAACCCCAAACCTCTCCCCCGTTCCCTTCTCGTGCTTTCTGCACCTTGGCGGGTGGCTCGCTGCTGCACTTGTACTCACAGAGGTTTGCAACAAGCAGTCACACAGACCTGCGCTGCCACCGAGCCCCCCCGGCCGCCGCTCCGCTCCCCGGCGCGCCCCCGGCCGCGACCCCCGCCCCGAAGCGCTGGAGGAGACAAACCCGGCGTCCCGGCGGCGGGCTCGGCCCCCTTGTTTGTGGCTCTCAGATCCATCATGGCTTCCCCCTGCCTTTCTGCCTCCCTGCTCCTTGTGTTCCTCCTCCCTGTGGCTGCCCTGTTTATATAGCGCTATTGCCGCTCTCTAATATAGACTCTGCTAGGATGGGAAGGTGCTTTCCAGCCCCACGTCACCGCCTCTCCATTTAAACACCACATCAGCCTTTAAATAGGGAGCGAGCCGTGGAGCGCGGGCTGGGAGGTGCATGCGTCCGCGGCGGAGGCTGGGAGGCGGGCGGCTTGTCCCTCGGATCCCGGCCGGCCTTGCCCACCGGTTTCTCTTCCCTCCGCGCCGCCCGTCCCCATCGCCGCTGGGCTGCGGAGCGGTGGCGCTTTGCGGGGGCGAGGGTGTCTCCTAGCCCGTGTAAATGGGCTTTCCTTCGCTTCTACGCGTTGCACAAAGACGGTTTTCTTCTGCATTTGAATCTGTTTTACCTTTTCCTTCTTTTTTTTTTTTTCTTTTTAATTTTTTTTAAATGTATTTTGCTTGGTTGGTTTGGGGTTTTTCTGTGGGGATTTTTGTTTGTTTAGGGTTTGGGGTTTTTTGTCCTTGGCATACAGCTCGCACACGTTCCTGTGCTCCTGTAAAGTCTTCAAAGTAGCTTTTCTGCTGCGTGGGGAAAGGAGCGTTTAAACGGTTCTTACTCAGTGGATCAAGGAGAGTTGTGGTATTTATTTTATGGCGCTTTGCCAAGGTCTGCCTACAGCTGTCTCCCCAAAAGTGAAGTTAATATTCAAGTTTTATGCATGGGTCATGGGCTGCAGATGCTGCTCAATGATTTATGTGTGTTTCTGGTGCATAAAGTGTACAAATATTTTATTGCCGCCCAGGCAGAGCAGTGGTTTTTGGAATTTTCACTACTTAGTTTCGTTACAGTATTTGGTATACTACGAAATACACAAAAGAAAATGCAAAGCATCTTCGTTTTCTTTTCCTAATCTGAAATGTTAAAAGCTTGCTTGTGAGTTAGGTTTATGTAATTGCAAGGCAACATCTTTGATTTTTTGTCCGCTTTTGTATCAGAATATTTTAGGAAAGTAGTCAGCTTTTACACAGAGGACAGTTACTCAGCAGGATGCATATTGAATGCATGTGATTTGAATCTTAGTTGTCCTGTTTATAAACTCCTTGATTTGTGTTTTTATTTTAAGAAAAGGTTTTATTTCTGTGTAGTAAATTAGAGGTTTTGCTTCTCTTTATTGACGAAGGTAGTACTGAATAGCCAAAAATACATACATTGAATAATCTCCAGGGCACTTGTAAATATTTTTGACTCAACAATTTACTAAGACTTGTTTTCTTTCACTGTATTTCTGTAATGGAAGTCCTTTTGAAAGGTATCAGTGTTTGGAATAGTAAAAGCCAAGCTTAAACTCAGACTGAAGCAGGCTCACATAGGTATGCTTTAGGTTAATTTTCAATTAAATAGTAAAATGTTACAATTTTGTCAAATTGGGTCTCAGTCAGTAACAAGAAATACGTTGCTGGCCCAAGGGCTGCCAAAGATGAGTAGGAAGGAACATTTCGAAATGCTGCAACCACGTGACAATAGGAAGCTGGACTTGGAGCCGAATGTGTCAATGGCATCATGTCAGCATCTGATCAAATCTGAATTGCTAGAAATCTGTTCTCTGTAATAAAGGACCAATATTAGATGTTAACAGTTACATATAGTATAAGATTTTATGGGTAATAAAGGTAACTGACTTGTAAAAGTCCACAACAACATAAAAAAGCTCAAATTGTAATGCTTACAATGTAGATTATATATGTTACTTTTTTAATGCACATCTTTGATGTAATTGTGACTAGAAGCAGTTACCTTTACACTGTGCTCTGCTGGCTGATGTGGCCGGCTTACAGCGGTAACTGCCTGGCTAGGAGGAAGATCAGCAATGTTTCAGGGGGAGCTGCAGAAGCAACCAGGAACAAACTGTTGTCAGATGTACAAAGCAGGCTGTGGTCTGTCTCTCCGTAACGTGTTAGTTATTGGAAATCCAAATTGGTGAAATCCCAAGTGTTGTGATAATAATTGCAGAGGATTGCATGTTTTGTAGCCTTGAAGCAGAAGGAATGTAGGAAGTGAAAGCCCCCAAAGCCATGTGGCATTTCTTAAAATAGCTTGGTGGTTGCTCCTGGATTTGGAGTGTGTGTGTAGCAGTGCCACCATACTCAAGTTTTCTTTTCAAGATGCACAGAGAAAGTAAAATATAATCATTCCCTTATGTTCCTGGAGGGGGAAATAGTAGATTTCAAATCTCTTCTATGTGTTTGTGGTTGTATCTAGTAAATCAGGAATTTTAATTGTTGTCTTTAATCTGTAGTAAGTGCTTGGAATAGTGTTTATTGAAGAGTGATTTGAGTGTTTTGCTCTTAAAGGAGCTTGACATTTACAGCAATGTTCTCTTTATGAGAGAGACACTTTAATATAAACCAGATGAAAGCACAATTATTTTAATAGCAATCTTTAAAGTTTCTATTTGTTCTCATTGCTTTCTCTGACTGAATGCAGAAACTTACTGGAAAGCACACCTACTATCCCATCTTTAGACTTATTCAGTAATTGTGTTACCGTGTTTATTTTTTGAGTCAGCAGTGTATGCAAATATTTTTGTCATTCAACTCCAGAGTTTTAGATGGCTTATGTAAACATCTTCAGCATCATATAAATAATGCTTAAAGCTAACACTTAGCGTATGTTGAAAACAGTACAGTGTGCTTTCTTTTAAAGTCTAGAACTTAAGACTGTTTTGTAATTTTACTGGATATGCCTCTTTTGAGGCAAAGAGCATTCTGTGATATTCTTCAGAATTCCACTGTGAATGTCTCTTAAAAGCATTGCTGCCACCAGTGTGACATGTTCCACCTCGGGTGGATGTTCAGCAGGAGTGTACAAAAGAACATTTCAACTGGACAGGGTATTTCTGCTCATTACGTAAATGTGCATAGGTAAAATCAGATAGACACTGTTTCATTATAAGCATGCAAATGTTTTGTTCTCTCTTTTCTTCCTCCTGATCACAGAGCCATGAGTGTATAATGTATATTACTGTGTGATTAGAACAGTGTCTGAAAATTCTGACCCATTTTGGGATCCAGTGCACTGTGAGGCTCATGCAGAGGGATACATGCATGTACAGACTGCTGGTGGGCTGGTTAACTCACACAGCACTCAGCTCACTGCAACCCTACAGGACTGCCCTGTTTTGGGGGACTTACCTCCTTGCTTGGGCTGTTGGAAGTAATGCAGAAGGATCCTGTGTCAGCAGTGGCAGAGTGAACATCTGTGCTCTTAACCTGCCTTCCTGAGGTCTTGCTAAGCTAATGCTGGATGCTGGAAACCAGTGTCTGCGTGATTTTTTTTTTCCCTTCCCTACCTAGGGAAACAAGTAAATTCCCAAGCAGACTGTTGGGCTGTGGAGTCAGTTTGTTGTATCTGAATGTTGGTATCTTTCTTATAGGGCTTTATAAACTCAGAAGGCTTTGTGAATAAACCTTCCAAAAATACCTGACTGTGGAGATAGGAGAAAGTAACTACTGGTGGAAATTATTAGGGCCTGTTTGTGTAAAATCTGTTTTATTAGAAAAGTAGACGTAATAGGTAATTTAGTGAGAGGAGGATTAAAGGAGAAAATGCACCCTTCATCCTGCAGGAATTTTGATTGTAATTTGAGGCATACAGGTAGTTCTCTTGACTTAAATAAAGTAACTTACATGCTTGAGGTTAAGTATGTTTATTTGCAGAATGTGGTTTTGGCATTAAGGAACAGATGCTTTTAATGTAATAAGGAACAATATATGGAATAGGTTAAGTAGTATTTCCGTGCTAGTTGAATCACATAAGCTTCATGCAATTTGTTTAATTGTAGAAACAGTAGGACTTAATGTTATTAAGTAGAATGTCTTTTTGTATCTGTTACGAATTAAGTGGAAAAATAATCCTGTTAATGGTGCTTGGTATTTCTAAGTTATTACACAGATTTAAAATACTAGCACTCCAGAGGTCTGGCTTTGAAAGTCTGTTCCAATGTTTATAAGCTCAGTTAATGAAGTATTTCAAACCTGGCTAAGAGAGCATGTGTTATGGTATGTTTTGTTTCTTTCAGAGAAGTTGTGGGCATAGGTACTGTAAATGTAGTTGACAAAGATGGCACACTTACTCTGTTACTTGAAGCTAGAAATTTTTAGTGGGTTTGTTTGGTTTGAAAGACCAGTAACAAAAGGATGAATGGTAACATTTCAGCTACTTGATTTGCAGCAGCATGTTTTAAAGCTAAAATGTGATCAAAAACATAGGGTGGTATGTTGGGTTTTGTTGGGGTTTTTTGNGTTTTGAAAGACCAGTATCAAACTTGAGCATGTCCCAGTATGGTGCTTTCTTAAAGAGTAAGGACATAATGCACTAAGCAGCCATCAGACTGCATATTTCCAAGTTCCAAATATGTTCTTTATTCCCTTGTAATCTTTATGCATTTTCTTAAGNCACTGCTTTTTGTTTTTGGGGGGAAGGGCTGGGGCAGGGGTCGTAAAAAACAAACTTGAGCATGTCCCAGTGTGGTGCTTTCTTGAACAGTAAGGACATAATGTACTAAGCAGCCATCAGACTGCATATTTCCAAGTTCCAAATATGTTCTTTATTCCCTTGTAATCTTTATGCATTTTCTTAAGTTTTATTTTCCTTTTTTCCCCCCCTTATGTTTAAAAGTAAAGATATTCAGCTTTTTCTTTTTGTGCTAATTGACCACTCAAATTTTCCCTGGCTTAGTAAATCATGGGCTACTAGTCTTCCTACATTATTCCATAATTTAGGCATAACAATTCCATAACATGTGAAATAAAATTTTTAGCATGTCTGCAACAAATTCAACACTTCTGGAACGCATTAAGAAAATGTCTGTGCGTAAAATAAATGCTTTAATGCATTAAGTAAATTTGTGTAGTTCTCGCACCTCTGGACTGTCTGCTTGTGTTTGGTGCAGATTTCCGGTGTGTGTGTTGGAGGCACAGCCTTTCTGGAGTGCCAAACCCACTGCACCGGTACAGGATGATTGTTGTGCATATATGCAACATCTCTGATGTGTGTGGCATCATTCAGGATTTATTGCTTACGGGAGTTAGGCAATGGGGCTGAAGAGGAGAATGACAGTTTAGAGAAAGCTGTGGCTGCTTTCTGATAGTTTAAAATTGGTGTACTCACAGCTCAAGGAGCAGCCTTGGGCAGTGAAGTGTATGTGGTTCACAGGCTGCAAGACTGATCAACCATAATTTACAGCTTGTAGTGCTACCTTGCAATTAGATAGCACAGATATTTAAGCCTAGCCAAAATCCCATTGAGGCTCATACATACAAGGAGAGGTCCAAGCTGTACTATTTAAAAGATACAGCATGTGCATAGTACAGTTCTCATGTGGTTCTATGAATTAAATTTTGTGCTTTAATTGATAATGTGAAGTGTTTACATCCTCTGTTTTAAATGGTGCCTTCATTTTAAAATTCACAGAATAGTTAATGTTGGAAGGGACCTCTAGACGTCTTCTTGCAACCCCCTCTCACAAGCAGGGCCAGCTAGAGCCCAGGATGATGTCCAAATGGCTTTTGAGTGTCTGCAGGAGTGGAGGCTCCAGAACCTCTTTTGATAGTTTAAGTGTGAAAGCAGCGTAATAATAACATATTTTTAGTGTTTCCCCGTGAAAAATTTGAAATGTAAAAGCATAAGTGGTGACTGAAAACAAGTCTGTCTAGCCTAATACCCTGTCTGAAGGAGTTTTTGGAAACAAATACCTAAGGAAGAACAGGACATTCACATGAATCCTTCCAGGTTTTTGAACCTTCGGTGTTTTTCAGCTCAAGATCATTCTGAGCCATACTTGGTGCCTGTTGAACTAGTAAGCACTAAAAAGTTTATTTTCTTGTCTTTAATATATTGCAGAATTTCGAATATTCTTTATATGAATTTTGCACACCTTCAAGCATTTTTGCATGTTTAGGGTCTACATTTGTAAGCAGAAAACAAATTGAATGGAAAACAATCTCCTTTTCTCTGTTGTGAATTATACTCTTCATGGCTTGATAACTCTTGTGCTGTAGTTAAGTCACAGAATATCATGAGCAGTCCCTTCCCTTTTTACTTTGTTTAAGCTGTTCTTCCTGTTTTATACCTTCCTGGATATTTCAGTCATTTGGAAACATGTGATGTGTTCTGAAATGCAGTTTTTTTGTGGGGGGAAATCTTCGGTATTAAAGTGACTGATTTTTTTCAAAACAGTGCTGACTAGTTACTGGTTTTTTTTTAAAGCCTAAATTGTACAGGTCTGTAATTGAAGATGTCATTAATGATGTCAGAGAAGTTTTTCTGGATGAAGGAGTGGATGAACAAGTTCTCATGGAACTCAAAACAGTAAGTTGAACTTGAAAGTTCTTTTTAATAGACCAATACAGCAGTTAGTTTCCAAATCTGGCTACTGTTGTTCGCAGTAGAAATACTAATTTTTAGTTTATTAAGCACTGTAATCTGCATATCTGTAACCCCATATCATTTGAATTGCACTGTTGTATGGACAGATCTGCTCACCGTGTTATTTTCCCTAATTGACAGCAGTCATCTGAATGCAGTGTTACTTTGATCCCAAAACCACTGCATCTTTAAAAGGGGGAAAATTGTTTGTTTTAGAGACAGACAGTTCTTAGTGTTTCTGTGCAGGAAAAATAAAATGCCTGCACCGCTTAATGTTTTTGTCTGTCTGAAGAAGGGGTGCATTGTTGGATACATTGTCAGATTTTTGCATGTGTGGTTTGTCGTTTGCAAAAGTATTGTCATTTGGGGGGTTGGTACATAGTAAATCACACTGTATGCGTCACACTTTCCTGAAGCTCTGATCCAGAATTGTTTTACATGGAATGGGTTTGAACCAAAGGTCCAAAATAAAGGCAGGATGTTAACCTGAGCTCGAGTGGGTCTCCTGTGGCTTTCTTCAAATTCTTCAGGAGTAAAAAGAGTCCTTCAAAGGGGAAGGGAAAAAAGCGGGGCGGGGTGGGGGGGGAAGGCAAAACAGCAAAAAGGAAGGAAATTGGGAAAGTAGGTGACTTTTTGTCTCATTTTCATGAGCATGGTGTTCCACATTCACAATATTTTTGAAGTATTAAGAAATTGAGGGTTTTTTTAAGTATTAAAAAATGGAGTGGGAAACAAATTTTGAATTTGAGTAGACAGAAACAGGTGAAGACTTTTCCCATGACACCATGACCTATCTTGGTGGAAACACAGCACTATAAAAGAGTGCTTTGGTATTTGTGTCACAGATGTATTCTTCAAATGATGTGAGAAAAAAATGAATGAGGAAAGGGACAAGAAGGAAAATGAAATATTGAAGAGGAAGGCAGCCCTAAGCAGATGTTGAAATCATGAGTCCTGGGTGCCTGTAGTCTTTTAGCCTTTGGTGCATTACAGAATACTTGCGTTGCTCATTTTACAAGAGCTGCTTTTTTGCATCTGTGTATGTCCCCTGAAGACATGTCAGATGTAAAGAACCATAGGGATGGGGAAGCTGAATTTGATATTGTGGTAGAAAACTATACATGGTTGTAGAGTGGCATTATCTTAGGTATACTGGTAGCTTCTGTTGTAGGAGGCAGTAGTCTTTAAGGAACTTTTATTGAGGAGTTCCAAGAAGAAATGACTTGAGGAAAGCTGTAATAAAGAATTCTTTTTGTGATTAAAGAGGTAAGAAAGAAAGAATATAGGGAAATGGAAAACTTGAAGCCTTATTTAAAGTTACCAGTTTATCTGAATTCATGCTTCTATTACGGTCTATGTGAATCTTCCACACTTGGAAGAAAAAAAGAATGTTAAAGCTTAATCTTGGACTGACAAGGGATATTCAATTCCTTTTCTTAACTCTGTGGAGTTATCCTTTGTCTATATCTGCCTGAAGGCTTTTTGGGCTTTTTGCACAAAAGAAACAGTGAAACTCAGTTTTGGAGTACTGTCATTGTATTTTTACAAATCCTGTAGAGTAAAGGTTACACACAGACATTTTTCTTTCCTTTTCCAAACTAGCTGTGGGAGAACAAGCTGATGCAGTCTAAGGCTGTAGATGGCTTCCATTCAGAAGAGCAGCAGCTTTTATTGCAGGTGCAACAACAGCAACAGCAGCAGCAACAACAGCAGCATCATCACCACCACCATCACACAGCTCAGCCGCAGCAGACTGTGCAGCAGCAATCTCAGCCACAACAGGTCCTTATTCCAGCATCTCAGCAAGGTTAGACTTAATCTCTAAACACTCTGGCAAAAGACTCTGAAGTTAGTCCAGCTCCTTAGCATATTCTAAGGATGCTTGTCTCATGGTTAACTTTCTGTCTTTCTACTTGGCCTCTGTTGAATGGGTAAGAAAGCTGTCTCCATGAAAAGTGTTTTGATATTTAAGTCATATTCTTTAGAAGACTTCGAAAAAGCTGGATTCTTATCTTGGTCTCCTACAACATAACATGCTTTCAGAATGCACAACTTTCAAAATTCTATTAGCAGCTTTAAGTTCAAGCCAATACACATAAGCAGTTGACAGTTTAGTCACAAGGTGGTAATGTTGTTAGGAGGAAGTTATTTCAAAAAACCATTATTGGTTAGCACAACTCAATGTTAGGACATGAAAAATACTTGTATAATAGTCTGTGTAGGTATTTTTTTGGTCTTAAAAGATGGCACACTGTGTAGATGTGAATGTACAAGGTATATTTTAGCTAGGTGTAACAGTATTGTTTCTTGTAATAACTCTCTTGTGAATTCATTAATAATTTAATGAATTTTTTTCAGCAATTATAATTTAATTTGAAAACTGAGGTAACTACTACTGGATTTTACTGCATATATGCTGAGTAAACATATCTGCCACCTATGAAAGGCTTGCTTGAGTTTTCAGTGTATTAAATTTGTGACATAGAGTATTTATCTGTGGTAGTCACAGACTTCAGTCTTCTTTGTCAGATTTCACAGATCAGAGAACCTATGTTGTCATAGGTATGACAGATAGATACGAGTTGATATCCCTCACCATCTCCCCCCAAAACCCAACCACCATATATTCAACACAGTATAGAACTAATGTGACTAGTTTTCCATGGTGTTTTTTTAGGTTTGTGGGGGGTGTTTTTTGGGTTTGTTTGTGTTTTTTTTTTTTTGTGGTCAGTTTGGGGCACTTTTTTGACAGGGAGGGAAAGATGGGTGTTAGTTGCTCGTTTTCTTCTTATAGTACTTTTTTTATGTTGGCTAGACATAAATGAGTGTTGTGTGTTGGGATAAAATTGATTTTGAGATGAAAGGCTCTCAATAAACACGGCGGCTGCGAGGGCTCGGGGCCTCCGCGGGGCGGCCGCTCACCGCGCCCTCTGGCGGCCCCTTGGCGGAGCAGCCGCGGCTCCGCTGGCCCGCCTTCCCTGCGCTGGAACATGGAGGGGAGGCAACATCCTGCCCGTGGTAGCACACGGACAGCTGATTTATTGTTGCCCAGTGTTGTGCTTACGACTACATGACAGCACAGAGACTAAATGAAATTAGGATATCGAAGCAGTTCCATCACAGAGATGCAGTTTTATGAATTACTTGACTTCCTTGTTCTGTGGTGGAGATGGTATAGTAGTTCCTCATGTGACCTGGTGCAGTCCCAGGGAGGGATCAGAATGATCGACATGGTCATTCCTAATGTCCTTTCTGTGGTCCTGGCAGAGATTCATGAGATTTCCTTAATCTTTTGCCCTCCTTCATTTCCCTGAAAGTTGGAGATGCCCTCATATCTCGGTATAGGTTGTGAGGCTTCCTACCCCAGAATCTTTTCCAGAAACTCTTATTCCTAATATTCGTAAGTGTCATTTGTTTAAAGGATTGAATGGAGAATAGTTTGTCAATGATGCATTAATTCGAATTGCTCTGTCACTTTGAAGTTTAATGTCGCTGATAATAGCAGTGGCAACTTGCTTGTTCCATGGACTTGGACATATGCACTTCCAGATGATCAACAGGTTGTTGGTACAGTGTAGTAACCTCTTTTCTTTTGTGCAGCAAAACTGCTTTGTTGTGTGGGAGAGGTGGTTTATCACATTTCATCTGCTTCTGCTGCATTAGAAAGACAGTGAAGATCATGAGCTTACAGCTATGCTGACTACACATAGCTCAGGCTAACTGCAGCAGACTGTTACTCTTCATCTTGGAATAATCCTTGCTTAAGTCTGTTTTAAGAATTAACTATTTTTGTTTTTGAAGAACTCTGATACTGGGCATCATAAATTTTATCAAAATCTCACTAATACCTTTAATTTCAGAAATACATTTTCAATCAGGCTTTATCTAGGTTCAGAATAGGTAACTGAAGCCCTTGAAATAAGATCTGTTCAGGCAAAGTAGTCATATCACTCCTCAGAGCTGCTGTTAAATACTGTTTTGAGAGTAAAACTTAATAAGGCCAGACACTGCTTAGTATTTGTTTTTGTGATGAAGCTCAGCTGACATTTGGGTGATATTCTTTCTAAGTTACTCTGGCTTGGATGTTATTTGGGCAGATTGTGTATTTTTTCGTTAAATGCTGTTTTTGTTTGTTTGTTTGTTTTTAGCACCTCAGCAGCAGGTTATTGTGCCAGATTCCAAGCTGATACCACATATGAATGCATCAGGCATGGTAAGAGAAGGAGAAGTTCATACAGGCTTATACTGTCATTATGTAAATTGTTTTGATTAAATGGTAAACAGAAATTTCTATTACTCATCAGATGCTTAAAAGTAATTTAGGACACACTGTAAATCTGTTTCCCACCTTTCTGAGTTTTGCTGCTGCACTTATAGTCTTGGAACAGTAATCTATAACTTCAGTTCTGCTGACAAATCTAGGACTTACTTTGATCCTCTGCTTAAATATGTTTAACCAAAACTTCTTTTTTAAATGAGAAATTGGAATACTGCTGGTATGAATCTCTGTGATGATATGCTCATACACCAATATACCACCATTAACTGATGCAAGCATAATGTATTTGTTAGCTGCAGGAAAAAGCATTAAATATGCTGAAACTTAAGTTTATGTTGAATGAGAGATGATTTAGCATTTCACATATATCTTTGCTGGTCACATTAATTTGATTCACTGATTATGTAATGACATATAGAACTGAGTCTGGTCATTACAGTTTTCTTGCACTCTATATCTCTAGAGGTTAATATTGCTTATCTTATCTTGCTTTAAAGGCCCTGGCTTAATTTAAAGAAAATCAAGTTGTTTGCAAAGCTATGAAGACAACCCCTAATAAAAGTTAATTATGTGTATTACAACCAGAATTCATTACATTCTTCCCACTTTTATAGTAAAAGCCCATGGAGCAGTTTCATGATGCAACAAGTTTTGCAGCTGGTACAGCCTTCTCTTACCTTTTACTTTTTCATTACCTGCTGCTCTTGCTCCAGAAAAGAGCCTGAACTTTGTTACTTGAATACCATGATTTACCCACAAGCCAAGATCACATAAACATTCACCTTTTTCTTACGTTTGCAACGATTTCAATGGGATTTGTAACTTTACAAGGCCTACAGTTAAATGTGTTTTTGTCCTGTCTCAGTTATCTCAGGGTATAGAAAAAATGAGTATGCCAAGCTTTTTAAACTCTGCTGCTGTAAAAATTTTGATGCTTTGTATACCACAGAGAGCTGCTGTCCAGCAAAGAGTTACAATCAATTTGGAAAATATTGTTTGTGTTTATTAGAAACACTTAAGTTGATATAAAAGAGTAGATCTGACAGACTTTGAGTATTTTGGAAGGCAGAGAGTAATGAGAGTTTGTTCATCTGCCTTTGTCTGGGATGTGAGGATGCATACAAGCAAGTTTCAGTTTTGTGTGGTGATCTCTAATCTTGGCAGATGTAGCTGTTACATTGGCTAGACAGTGTGGGGAGATCCTGTTTCTTCTAAACAGGAAATATGCACTCTACCCAGTAATGAAGTTTAAATCTTTTCAGTAACAAAGAATAATGGGCCATGGTTCCCTTATAGTAGGGAAGGGGAAGCTTTTCCATAGGCAGCTGAAGTTGGACCCTTCTAGAGGCCTCTAGAGAAGTCCATCATCCTCTGCAAGTTAAGGAGTTAATACAGATTTTTGTGTTTGGAGCTCCCATAATTGTGTTGGAATTCAGTGCAGGTTCAAATAATTATTCATTGATAGTTCCACTTTCTCTTTGAACCAGCTGTCTTGAGAGAAAAAAATCAGTCATTCTATGAACAGTCAGTACACAGTACGTGTAGATTCACTCAAAGGAGCTGTGTGATGTGGGACTTGACATGCAAATCACTTAAGAATGAGGAGGAGTGCAAACCTGATTACTGTGCCTTGTGAAAACAAGACAGGTGAACATAATCATTGCTTCAGTACCTTATGTTTCTTGACATTTGTAGGCCCATAGCCTTAGCTGCTTTGAAAAAGTATAACTAAAGTTGCCACATGAGCAATGCAGTGTCCTGCTGTGTTAGTACCTCAGAGAAGGGAGAGGTTATCTGCTGAGCTTGCAGATAAACCAAGAAACCACACGGAGTTGCATTAGGATGTGATATTTAGTGATTTTGCTTCAGTCTTCTTACTATTAAAGAAAATAAAATAATTTTTATATGTAGTATAATGTACAGTTGAAATGCCTGTATTTCAATAGCTGCAGAAACTTGTGTGCAAACACTGTAAACAGCAATAAAAAGTTAGAAAGGCAGCATGTTGTGAGATGAAACACTGTCAATATTATGTTCATGGTTAAAAAGCTTTTCTTGTATTTCAGAGTGCTGCAGCCACTGCAGCTACATTGGCTCTCCCCGCTGGTGTTACTCCAGTTCAGCAGATACTTACAAATTCAGGTAACTCTCCTAATGTTGAGAACAAACTATAGTTCTAAGGGGGTATAAGAGGGAAGCACTCTGGCCCTTACTTCTTGTCATTTACTGCTAAAAAGCAGGGTCTGGGAATCCACCCTAACAAAGTAGTGCACTCTCTTTACTTGATTCCTGAACTTTTTGCTCACTGACTTGCTTATGAACCTTGTGGTTCTGCCCTAACGGTGTTGTAGGTTAGAATCTGTGTAAGTTTTCCCCACTTAGAGAAGTTCTAGACACACAAGGATTGGTCTGGATGTCTTTCCTGTTTGTGTACTTCTGAGCTTTGTGATGCATGATCTGAGCTCAGGTACTGTGCTGGGTATAAAAGTAGGATTGCTATTTCTGTGACTTCAGAAGAGTAATGTCCTAAGGTTTTTCGTACCTGCTAAGCATGCAAAGTGGAATTTCTAACTTTGCTAGAAATGCTAACTATTTCATATTTATAGTTTGTAAATACTGTTACGCCGTCCATTTAGAGTATAATTAAATGTTACTTTGATGAGCAGCAGATCTGATATTTCATGTACCTTTATATTATGTTGACTTTATAAACCTGATTATAGATCTGTACTGCACAGGAAGTAAAGAAAGGCCTGAGAAATCTGGTTTTCTAAATCTAGTTGCTGCTTTTGATGGAGTAGTTCACCTATGCTCAGAATCACCTGGGACTTAACCCTCCTGTTTTAAACACTATAATGTTTAATGGTATATACTTGAAGTAAAATTTAAATGTGCAGCTGTTCTAAAAATCAAAATCTTCCCAGTTTTAAGAAAGCACATATGCGTTTGTTATGGCACTGAATAATCTGCAGCCTTCATTTGTTACTTTTGTAGTAATACTTCAGTTTTGAACATTTATAGTAATTTCTTAGACTAGGGCTGGGGAAGTCCTTTCTTTCAGGTACATTTAGCTATTTCAATAAATAGGGCTTTGCATTTTGCTGTGAAAGGAGAACAGGATCCATCTGAGGGAAATGTATAAAGTTCAGGATTATCTAATTTATTTTCTTCTCTCTCCTTACTCCACCTTTCTGATCACAAATGCGAAAAACTAATGTTGGAGTGTACGTTAGCTCTTACTTTTCAGAATTTCAGGCTATTTCCAGTGTGCTTGTGTCTTGGATGTATTTTGTTAATAGATAAAGGGTGTAAAATGGTAAAGCTAAAGGACAACAAAAGGAAATCAAGTACAGGCATTGTGGGAACAGAAAGGAAAGGTGGACAAGAAGTGTAAGGATATATTTTTTTAAAAAAAAACACTTGCAAATAATACTGTAAAGAAAATTATGGAGAGAGGGGTTTCTTGCAATGTGGCTATCTGAAGGGAGAAATTTGGAGGAAAGGTCATAATTTCACAGGACCCTGGAAATATTATGGTGTTAGCAGTGGATAGAATTTTTATATTCTGAATATGTGTACTTCTGTTTTGGTTTCTGATAATTTGCCTTTCCAGCTGTAAAATCTACCTTTTAAAACAGGAGTTGTGCTCATAAGTGGGAGCTATTATGTAAAATACTGTGCTGTGTTAAAGGATTAGCCTGTGACCTGCAAAAGTAAATTTATTTTTGGATTGCATACCTCATGATCATATTTAGGTGGTAAACAACCCTAGTCTTTGTTTCTGGCACAGCTGCAATTGCTTACTGACTTTTCACTGGTGAAAGGGAATAATTTTAGTATTTCTCTCTTTTAATTGCCATTGGTGTTCTTCCAGGAAACAAGCTTCCAAACTAAGATAATTTTAAAAATGAACTTGTACATTTGATTAATTTGATATTTATTTTACTACAGGCCAGATCCTCCAAGTAGTTAGAACTGCAAATGGAGCTCAGTATATTATTCAACCACAGCAGCCAGTGGTTCTACAGCAGCAGGTTATACCCCAAATGCAGCCTGGTGGAGTACAAGCACCTGTAATTCAGCAGGTAAAGGAAACTTTTTTGAATAGGTACACTTGGAAGAAAAAATCATGATAATAATTACTAAAGGGGCTTGCATTTTTGTGAGCAAATTGAACTAGAACGTAAACTCAGAAACAGTATAATTAAAAAAGAGAGAAAGTTGTGGCAAGTGTGGTGGGGGGTTTTGGTTATTTTTTGTGTGTTTGTTGTTGGTGGTTTTTTTTTAATGAACCATCTTGAAATGTTGTTTTCAATGTCACTTTTATTCTTCCAGATACTGACAGGCTGCAGTTTAAAATCTCTTTTGTGCATCTCCTGATGAGTTATATTATGTGCATAATCCTTGCATACTTGTAAATTAATTGAAATGATTCTGAGTAACATAGCACACAGAACAAAATACCTAAAACTGACACTCCTTGATTGTTTTAATAGGAAATGCAGTATGTTTTAGAAAGATTGATGTTCATCTACAAGGTCAGCTGTGTGTCCAGCCTGTGTTAGCATTGAATTTAGCAA
>WAAE01008994.1:0-27933 GCA_013400495.1 Nicator chloris
TGGTGAGATGGGTCCAGTCCTCCCCTGGAAATCCAGCAGAAACAGGCTGTCCTGGGGTTCTGAATCTCAGGTTTTATCCAGGTAAGAATGCTTGGCTCCTCACACTGGGTGGAGCATCTCACAGCGGGATGATTTTATCAGTCATGCAGTGAGCCTTAATGGCCCATTAACAGAAGATATCCCCCTGGAGAGAGGATAGGTGTGGAAGAGATAAAGAACACTGCCCCACCTGATTTTAACAGCTGGCCCATTAATGGAAGACATCCGTCCCCTACTCCCCAGAGTCACGAGGAATTGGTCATAGAAGGGAAAAAACACCTACCCAATCAGTTTCAACAGATGGAAATAAAATATGCACTCTTGGCCACATCCCGCATTGTAACCCAAGACAAGGGGTCATCCAGCAGCAGGAGTCAGCGGGGATGCTCTCTGCGTCACCTCACAGAAAAGGAGCATTGCCAAAAGCTACAGAGCTTGCTGAGAGAAGCAGAGTGGAGTATTTGAGGACCAAAGACTACGTGTTATAGGTTATTTACATATGGAAAGGGAAACGTAAAAATGTTTGGGCGAGGAGAAAGTGTATTTCTTATGTTCACACCTGCCTCCCAAGCTAGTTGTCAAGATTTCTCTACTAATGTGCATATTTCCCAGGAGGATATGTCCCAATCTCCTTGACTGTTTCATTCTTTAATGAGGACTATTCCTCAGCTCTGCTAAAAAGAAATGGGGTTGACCTAATCTGTCTTCCACCTTTCCAGATGGGGAACAATATCATGGAACTGTTAAAGTTGGAAAAGACCTCAAAGACCATCAAATCCAACCTTGTGCCACTGTGTTCACCACTAAACCAGGTCTACAAATGTCACATCTACATGTTTTATGAACACTTCCAGGTGGTGAATCCACCACTTTCAGGGGCAGATTGTTCCAATGCTTGAAAATCCTTTTCACAGAGAAATTTTTCATAATTTGAACCTCTCCTGGTCCAAACTGATGTAATTTCCTCAGTCTGACAGTGCTCTCCTGGAAAAAGAAGCCAACCCCCACCTTACCCCAACCATCTTTCAGACAGTTGTAGAAAGCAATAAGGTCTCCCCTGAGCCTCCTTTTCCAAGCTAAACAACCCCAGCTCCCTCAGATGCTCCTCACATGACTTGTGCTCCAGAACCTTCAGCAGCTTTGTTGCTCTTCTCTGGACTTTATCGAGCACCAAAATGGATTTGTAGTGAAAAACCTTAAATTGAATCCAGAATTCAAGGTGCGGCCTCACCAATGCACAACAGAGGGGGACAATCACTACCCTGGTCCTGCTGGCCTCAGTATTTCTGATTAAAGCCCAGATGCCATTGGCCTTTTTGACTTCCTGGGCACATGCTGCACATATTCAGCTGCCTGTTGACTAGCACCCCCAGGTACTTTTCTTCTGAGCTGCTTTCCAGCTACTCTGTCCCAACCTGTAGTGCTGCTTGGAGTTACTGTGACTCAAGAGCAGTAACTTGGCCTTGGTGAACCTCACACAATCGGCTTTAGCCCAACAATTCAGGGGCTTCCCGCCTTCCAGCAAACCAACACTCCCACTGAACTTGATGTTGACTGGGAAATTACTGAGGGTGCATTTGATCCTCTCATCCAGCTTATTAATAAAGATATTAAACAGAGCTGACCCCGACACTGAGCTTTGGGGAACCCCTTGAGGGAACAGCCCCCTGCTGAATTTAACTCCATTCACCAGCAGGCCATCCAACCAGTTTTTAACTCAGTAAAGAGTGCGCCTGTCCAGGCCATGAGCAGCCAGTTTCTCCATGAGAATGGCTGTGGGAAAGATTGTCAAAGGCTTAACAAAATCTAGGTAGAGAACATCCACAGGCTTTCCCTCATCTACTGAGCATCACCACTCATCCATTCCAGTTTACTATGCAGGACTCCATAGAGAGAAATGCTATAGACAGGAGATATTTCTGCATTAATCAGATCTTTATATTTTCCTGGAGTTTAATGGTCTCAGTCAGAGTTTATAAGATTACATTCAGCTCAGGTGAAGCAAAGGAGAAAATACATTCAGTATTAATCTGTGTCACCTAGACTTTGAAGAAGTTCACACAGTCTTAGAAGAAACACACTAACAGCATCTACTTCTTTACAGAATTCCTTTTGTGTTATGCTGCTGGAGTTTTTTTTCAATGACTTAATATACTGTGAATACCCTCACCATGAGCTGCAAGATTGCAAAAGTTTTAAACTTGCATTAAATTTTAAGATCTGAACTACTGTGAAGTATACTTTTAAATACTAACAGCATGAAACTGTTTAGAAGAGCAAAAGAGCTCAAGTAAAGGGTAGCTACCATTCTAAAACTGGAAAATCCAAGAATTCACAGAGCTGAATCTTGACTTTAATGTCACCAGGGATCAAGTTCACCGTTTTCCAGCCTGACACTTCACACTGCCAAAACTACCACATGGGCCTTCTGAGAAGTATCAAAAAGAAAGAGAGGAAGGAAAAAAAAAAAATTAGTCAGGAGGTAGAGGTGCCCTTTGACCTGAGTGGTTAGCAAAGGAAACTTGAGGTTGCCGTGGTTACGAAACACTGGTAAAGGAGTTTTTGCTTCCTTACAAAGAATTCCTAAAGAGGTATTCTCTAAGCACAGTATGAAACACAAAGAAGCATAGATTAAGAGTTATTAGCAAAGAGACATTCAGAAAATATTTCCTTCATAAACCAGCTGTTATGAAGACTGACTGTTTCACGTCTGAGAAAGAAAAGTTCAAATATGCTTCTAGTATGCATAAAAATTTGAAAATTGTTTAATTATCCTAAAACCCACCAGAAAATTTGAGTCAGTCAAAAGGAAAAACAAAACAGACCAAAAGGACAGAACCATATTAATTTAAATGAAATTTTATGTAGAAAATGAAACAGTGACAGTTCTTACAGCTTATATGCATAACTGCAGCACTTGGTTCATTATCTCTGTCTTTAGTCTCTGCAGTCCTCATGTGCTTTAGCAGACTTGTTGCATTCCCTCACCATGACATCTCCTTGCCACATCCCATTAGACAGACTGTGTTGCTTAGAGCTTCTGCTGAATGCAGAGTGGCTCCATATGATCCTTCTGCCATGCTAGAGATTTGGGGAGCTGGAGCAGGTGACAGATTTGTATTACTGGGTGAGGTGACCACTGGACTGCTCATAGGTTTTAATCTTAGTGAAAGTCAGGTATTCCAAAGACATTCCAGGAGCAATCTTCGGTGCACACAATGTGGGCAGTGACAAGAAGAGGCAACAAAATAAAATGTGACACTGTAATATACTCCTAAATTCCTGTGACTTGCAAATCAGATTTTTGCACTGAACACACTGAGTCTTGGCTGTGAAGCCACGGAAGTACTTTTATAACACTTTTTGACGTTAATACTTTAGCACTTCTGAGGAAACAGTACCTTGTCTCCAGAATAAGGAGTCATCCACAAACCATTAACATGACTGGTATGGTGGTATTTGGTTGAAGGTTGGACTTCATGATCTTGGAGATCTTTTGTCTTTTCCAATCATAATGATTCTGTGATTCTAAGGCTGTACATTGAGTATTAGTACACTAGACTTCATTGTATCTTTCTGTATCCTGATTCACATATAATTTCTGTGTATTTCAGTTTAAATTAAAATATTTAACAGTGTAACTTTACACTGTTTATTTTCCTTGCATATACATGTGCTCTATCAAATAAGGGCTGACACCAATGTAATGAGATTCAAAAAGACCAAGTGGCAGGACCTACACTTTGGCCACAACAATCTCATGCAGTGCTACAGGCTGAGGGCTTGGAAAGCTGCTCAACAGAGAAGGATCTGGGGATAGTGGTTGACAGTGGCTGAACAGGAGCTGGCATATGCCCAGGTGGCCAACAAGGCCAGTGGCATCTTGCCCTGTATCAGCAATAGTGTGGCTAGCAGCATTAGGGAAGTGATTGTCCCTCTGTACTCAGTACTGGTGAAGCCACACATAAAGTGCTGTGTTCAGTTCTGGGACCCTCAATTTAGGAAGGACACTGAGGGGCTGGAGGGAATCCAGAGGAGGGCAATGGAGCTAGTGAAGGGTGTGGAGCATAAGTCCTGTGAGGGGTGGCTGAGGGAGCTGGGGTTGTTTAGCCTGGAAAAAGGAGGCTTGTTACTTTCTACAATTTCCTGAAAGAAAGTTGTCACCAGGTGGGGGTCAGCCTCTTGTCCCAGAAAACCAGCTACAGGATGAGAAGACATAGCTGCAACTGGGGAAGGTTAGACTGAACATTTGGAGGAATTTCTTCACAGAAAGCGTGAGTAGATATTGGAATGGGCTGCCCAGGGAGATGGCAGAGGGACCATTCCAGGAGGTGTTTAAGGAAAGGCTGTACATGGCACTTAGTGTCATGGTGTCATTGACATGGTGGTGTTTGGTCATAGATTGGACTGGAACAGAGTGTTTTTTTCCAACCTAATTGAATCTGTGATTCTGTGATTCTTTGAAGGGCATTTAAATCTATGGTATATAGAAGGAAACTGGCATTCAAATACAAAGTCCTTGTGATCCAAATTAAATTTTGTATTGATTTTTCAACAGGGTGAAACGTCAATGGTTTTTTTACATGTGTTGTATAACACCTCTGGCTGTGGTATGACCTTCTCTGCAGTGACAGATGACACTTTCGATGTTATTTTTCAGTCTGTTATCTTGGTTTATACACCAGAAACCGCAATATTTTCAAAATGGCAAATGATCTTGATTTGGTTTTTTTTTCTCCCTTTTTTCTTTTTTTTTCTTCTGCAGAAAGCAGCATGGATGTACACTATCTAAAAAAGTCGTTAAAAGCATAAACTGATTTAGACGGTCCAACCAGAAATTTTGCAACTGCTTCTATTTGATTGGGACCAAAAGTAACTTTAGAAACACAAATAAAGGGTTTTGGCTGGCTTTTTATTTTTCCCTAGAAAATCAGAAAACCTTGCATTTATTTTTTAATGGGACAAACTCATTCATAAATAATTTGTATAGCCAAAATAGATCACCATTTTAAAACAGAAAATTTAATATACAATTTTTTATTTATAAATCTGAAGGATTCTGAAAATGATAGATACTAGGTACATAAATTAATCTTGTCAGAAGAATTCCTGAGACTTATCTTTTGAAACAGAGAAGAAATAGATACCATATCACACACAAAGACCTTGTGCTTCTAGATGTCCTCACTAGTGTATAACATTTTAGTTATGTTAAACCTAAGTCTGATGAGGTAAAACAAGTTTCTTTCTACAGACTTCTAAATAGACACCAAATTGGAAAAGGCCAGAGAATTACACTGTCTTTTATCAATCTAGTTTACACTGCCTTTGTTCCTTATATTTAAACTGCTATCTAATCCATTCCTAAACGTTATACCTACTTGCTAAAGCTGAAGTTCTAGGGGAAGCAGGTTCAGTACCAGCCCTACTTGTTCTTGCTTCATCGTGCATGCGGCACAGCAATACAGGTAGGTGGGTAGGTGGGACATCTACTCTGAGGAATACATCATAGTAGAAATCATCTCAGCATATCTTTTAATTCATGTTGTTTTCAGCTTCTCTTATTTTTCATTCATACAATGTTGTAGATGCTAAACAAGCTTATTCTTATGAGACAGAATATGCAAAATGTAACATTAATTCACTGCCAAACTGAAAGATTTATAAAACATTTGATGGAGAAATGGTGGAGCAAATGTATTTACATTGAGGGAGTTATCCCAAAACATAGGATTGTTGGCATGGAATTTAAAGATCTTACTAAGTGCTATAAAGGTCATATTTATGAGTGGCTTCATGAACATTTGCAAAGACATGCCTGAGTAAGAGATCTGTCTCAATCAGACAGTGGAACTATTTTACACCCACTGTTGTCATCAAGCTTAATGTTAATCAAATATGTTTTGGCAGATGGGGGCCAACAACATGATCTGCTGTGTGGGGAGATGAAACTGGATATTGTTATATTGAAGAAACCTGTCATGTAACTTTAACTCACAGCTATATTGCTGAAATAAACTTATAACTTGCCTATGGAGAATTCAGATAGTACGGTGTTGAAAACCCAGTGGCTAAAAGAAAATAGTATTTTTTTCTTGAGGAAAGGATTTGTATGCCATGCAATAAATATGACTCAGAACAATGCACTGAACAAGAGAAAAAGAACGTATTCAATAGCCATTCATTATTTCAAGTGTTGTTAGCTCATTGAATCAGCTATAAGACCTTCAGGAAAAAAGCAACATTTTGTTTTCCAAGAAGGAATATGAGAATTAAAACCAATCGTAATTCTGTCAGCCTTAATCCTGTATTTTCCAAGGTTCTTGAGTTGGATTTTAGAGCCTAATAATGTTCGCAATTTTACCTTTATGTTACACATAAAAGGTAGGATAGGATTTGATGGTGTAATTTCCTAACAATCACTTTGCAGATTGCACAGAATAAAGGATTTCTAAATATTTTATTATTCCTTAATAATCTAAGCACAGTATAAACTTGATTCTCATATTGATATTGATTAAATTGGCAATTTAATATTTCAGTTAATAATGATTGTGACAGGCTTAAAATATTCATGCATTAATACAATGGGAAATATTAATGAATAGGCCCATCTGACCAATGCATTGAAATATTAAAGATAAAGTTGGAATTTAGTAATATATACTTGCATACTTTATTCTATTGTATGAAGCATGTAAGAAACAACAGAAAAAAACAGTTCTTGCATGTCAGAATTAAACAAAACTTTGGCTTTATAATTTCAATGATCAATTGAATTATTTTTTGTATTTTCTCTGCTAATGATATAAAAATTGATTATGAACATCAGGGTTGATGTCCTCTTTTCAGTATAAAATTTGATCATTTAACTTTTAGTAAGATCCATCTGCACATATATGTAAATTGGAATTCTGTATCTGCATAACAAACATATGACGGAATTTCAAAACAATCTGAGCAAATTAAATTATGTAGCTAGATTATTTTGAAGTGCTGTATTTAAAGATTAGTTGCCAAGATAAATAAATAAATACATAAACAAACAAATAAACAAATATAATCTATTAACAGTATTCCATTTTATCCTGAGTGTTGCTTTTTATGAGTATCTCTGCTGAGTTATAATTTTTTTTCTTGGAAATTCATGTCATATTAGTTACTGATAGCAATATTAAGCATGTCTTAAAATGCCTGTTGATGAGAAATGGTCTTCTGAATTGCACTTGGTCTTCATCAGGGACTGATCAAACACAGAAACTTTCCAGTGTCGGCAACTTCTTCTTAAGGTCTGAATTATTTGTTGAACTTCTTTTCCCTATGGAATAAAATCCTATATGTTATTATTTTCTTTTATGTTTTTCATTTCTTAAAGTAACCAAGTCAGGCACCTTTTTCAGTAATGTTAATGTACAATCTACTCATGCTTATAAGCATGTGAAAAAATGTAAGCGAATCAATTTTAAATATTGAGGGTCCTATTGGATGTCATTTTTATATTTTTTATTATTAATTCTTAGATTTATTTAAGTAGAAAGGAATTTAATTGTTTTATTCCCATCACCTTATTTAACACTTCACTTTTCTCTACTTTTTGGAATAAAATATTTAATGAGTATAATAATCACAACTAATATTTCTGCAGTTATGTAGTGTTGGATTTCACTTGCTTTGGCATTCTTTTATTGAGTGTCAAATACACAATGTTCTGCTTTCCAGTTACAGACCATCTTGAAAAGCAGAAACAGTATCTATTCCTAAAACACTAACATCCTTGTCAAGATTAAAAAATTTATATACAATTCATATGCATATAAATTTATGCATGTATTTCTAAACATACATAAGTGTATATCTATTATTACATATATGTTTATGAAGGGGAAAGTGTGCTTAACCAATGTGATTGTCTTCTAAAATGGGAAAAACTGGATGGGTAGATGAGGGAAGAGCAGTAATTTCACTGATGACACAAACCAGGAAAGATTGATCAATACCCCAGAGGTCTGTGCAGCCCTGCAGAAGGACCTCAACAAGTTGGAGAGATGGGCAGAGAGGAACTGTCTGAAGTTCAGCAAAGGGAAATGCAGGATCCTGCATCTGGGGAAGAATAATTCCTGCATCAGGCTTGGGGCTGACCAGCTGGGAAGCAGCTCTGTGGAGAAGGACCTGGGCGTCCTGGTGGACAAGGGACAAGCTGTCCATGAGCTGACAGTGCTCTTGTGGCCAGGAAGGCCAATGGGATCCTGGGGTGCATTAGGAAGAGCATTGCCAGCAGGTCAAGGGAGGTGATCCTGCCCCTCCACTCAGCCCTGGTGAGGCCACATCTGGAGTGCTGTGTCCAGTTCTGTGCTCCTCAGTGCAAGAGAGACATGGAGCTCCTGCAGTGGGTCCCACATAAGGTGACAAAGATGATCAGAGGAATGGAGCATCTCTCTTATGGGGAAAGGCTGAGAGAACTGTGGCTGTTCAGCCTCGAGAAGAGATGACTTGCAGGGGATCTCATGAATGTCTAGAGTATCTGAGGAAAGGGTGTCAAGAGGATGGAGCCAGGCTCTTCTCATATCATGAGAATGCATTATGTTGCACAATGTATTATATTTATACAGTTATTATGAATAAAACTACTGAATATACTACATGCAGTGTATTAATTTATTACAAAAACCTGAATCAAACATTAAATAAATCTTTGGAGCCCAATATGTAAACTTCAACAAGAAGTTCATAAAATCCTAGAAATCTATAATTATTTCTGAAAAATTTGATACCCATATGATAAAATTAGCTTCTCTTCAGTTTACTATTGCAGTATTTATGCTTCTAAAATATTACTGACCTGTGGAACTATGAGAAACTTTATTGATGAGAATTTCCATGGTAAAAAATTTTCTTCTAGCTGTTATTATTTCAAATCAAGATGTCTCCCTGCAATTGTGCAAAGAAATCTCTCAGTTGTACATTTTGAGACCATTGCCTTTTAAAAGAAATCATAAAAATTTGTATTTCAAACTGACCATCTCTGGAATTAATTTTAAAAGAAAAATATTTACTAAATACAAACATTTCAGCTTCAGTTTGTTTGTTTTTATAAATGCAGTAAAAAACCTGTTAAACAAGAATACTTTTAGTTAGGTTTTTACTTTTTTAGCTGATATGTGTTTCAATGTAATATGTTCACCTCAATAACATGCAATACTTGCATAGCTGAACATTTTTTCACACCCAAATCCCCACTGACGCCTGTGGCCGAAGAAGTGCAAGAATAAGCTACAGAAGTCCATCTCAGGCAGTCAGGTGTAATTTCTCCATGTTTCTCTCAGATTTGGAACAGCTTATATAACAACAAAATATCAGGCATAATATTTACATTTGCTTGAGCTTTATTATTCCTGATCAGGGCATTCAGAATATTACATAATCTAGTTAGACCTACCTATTTATTGGATATAGCTGGCTGCATCTCTTGAAGGTTTCTGGGATGAAGGAGGAAAGTGGGATTTGGAAAAATGAAAAGAAAAAAGATTTCTGCATCCACATGTAATTTCCTAATGGAAAAACAGCAAAATGTTGAATGCAAGGAACAAAGTTGTAAAAAGATGAGGCAAGATATCAAATATATCAAGAATTGCAGGTCATTTTTTTTTTTAGTAATATATATTTCCAAGGTTACCAAAAATTTCTCTTGATCACTTTGCATGAAACCATACAGTTTCAAAAGGCGACATTGGTCGCTGATACACATTGTGAGAGATGAAGAAGATCGAGAACCCTCCCCTGTTCAGCTATTTGTCAGGAGTGACATATTTGTTGACATTTGCTACTGGAACGTTTTTTTCCATACTATCATCTCGTGGTACCAGCCCTAAATAAAATCACATATGCCATGCAGCTCTCTATGAAACCTCCTGTATAATGAGCAACTTAAAACTCTCTTGTGCTGATGAAGGTGCAAGAATGGTTCAATATCTAGGTTTACTGCTTGTTGAGGTGTTGGAAACAGGACCTATTGTACTCTGATGGTTATTCTGATCACTCTTTTCACTGCACGTGAATGTTAGCACAGAAAAAAATTCTCAAAAGCAAATAGAAATCACACCTGCTTTATCTCATAAAGATTCTTTCCTATGTTGGCTAACAGATATGAGGATGGATGTACAGTTTGATCCAAGATCTTCATATTAGATATTGCTATCATCAAAGGAGATCATGGTGTGATGATGTGTGCAACCTTACATTTGAAACTCTCCATGTGATATTTTTCATATTCAAACAGTTATAATAGAGTTTTCTATGCTCCGAAACCTGAACAGGAGATCTGTATTAATACTTCTAATATAGATTTATTGACTGTTCAATAACTTTAAAAATGCTAGTAGCCTTTTTCTGGAACACAAACGAAGCTGTCAATGACTATGCAGGCACTTAACCCTAATCAATATTCTGTTGTGTAAGAAATATTTTCATTTCCTGGGGTAGGAAAGATATGTGTTCTTTGAATCATATAAACATGTAAATTTATAATTTCATGTGCTATTTCAGTGAGAATGATTTCATGGTTTTCATTGTGTTTGTGCTTTTCAGATGATAGGGGCTCTCCACTCTTCTGTTGTTTAACTCCGTACTGACTCCCAGCTCCAGAGTGTTGAGGAATACTGTGCTATTCATTATATGGAATAGTTTTAAAATGCTCCTAATTCCAAATAGTTTTAAATTTTCCTAACTTCATAATTACAATACAAAGCTTTCTAAATACCAAATCCTTGTGTTCTTATTCCCAAAGAATATTGTGCCACCAATCACAGAATTTCTGACAGATATTTTCTATGGTGACATACTTTTTACATCACCATTTACAGTGTTCAGAGGAATTTAGCAGGGATTTCTCTTATATTATATAGAAGAGCCAAACATAGCTTCAAACGTGGTACACTTAGAGTATTTTCCAACTGTAACATTATATGAAGTTCTTTGTAATTTTCCAGCCTTAGCTAAATGTGAACGATAATTTTGCACAGACAAAAATGCTCTTCATAGAAAGGATTATATGTCTGCATAAATCTTTGTAAAAGCCCATTAGTGGTATTTTCAGGAATAATCTAAGTAGAAAAGAATATAGACTTAGTCCAGTTATGTCTAAAAATTATTTTATTGATCATGAGCCAAATGGCTCATTTGGATGCGAATTTTTTTCTTGGCAGGCTGTCCAAGAGTTTGTGGAAATAAAGTCATTATTCCCATTTAATCTTGCTGATGTCATACACATGCCAAAATATTTTTTCACCTTATTTTTTAATGAGAATAAGGAATTAGAGCAGTGAGACACACAATTCTAGGACATGGAATAATTATTTTCTGGTACATTGTGATGTAGATCTTTATGCCAGATTTTAATACATAAAACTTATCTAGAAGTAAAAAAATTTAGGAACCTCACTTCAACAGTTTGGCTGTTTTAAACAGCAAGGAAGAAAGAGGACAGGAACTATGTGATATGTGACATATCTTTAGAAATTTTCTCCATAAAATCAACATCAGAGGAATTGTTACCTCTTATCTGTGTCACCATCAAGAGACTGTCTGGCAGGAGACCAAATAATTAAGAGGGCTGGACACCTCAAATAAGTCAGTGATAAATTGACGATATATAATGTAGTGGCTACCTGTTTAGTGAATCATTGCTTTCTACATGTGGAATTTATTAGCCAGAACAAGGTCTCTTCCAGAGAAGATTTCTTTGAGGATTCTTATTTGAGGGAATTTTCTATGGCTGTGGTAAAGGGGTCCAAAATAATTAATGAGGCTAAATGACACTCAGATTTCTGGGACACTTGAGGGTATTTCTGGCATAGCAAGATCACAATAAGACACTGGAGCCTACCTAAGTCCACACTCCTGATCTGTGCAGGACAGTCTCCAGTTCTAGACCAGTGAGCTATGGCTTTGTCTAGATAAATGTTAAAGTCTCCAAGAATGGAGATCCACAGCCTTTTTGAGAAATCTCAGTACACTCTGTACTAACTTACAAGTGAGGACTATTCTGTTAATGCCCAGTCAAAACTTCGTGAGACACTATGTGGCTCTTACCCCTTGTGGTATTACCTATGATGACTGAGAAGAGTCTGTCTGCCCTGGAGCAGCTTTCAGGTAACCATAGGCTGCTAGGGGATCATGAATTAGACACTGCACTGCTGAACTAATAAACCTCATGATACCTTAACCCCTTCCCATGGATCACGTCCCGCCCCGAATAGTAGCCTTGTCTAAACTTTCCCACAGATCTCTGGGGATTCAAAACTGGACTCAACATTCAGTGTTCAGCCTTACTAGCTCTGAGAAGAGAGAGAGGATAACTTCACCGCGTTTGTCAGTCATGCTACTTCTGTTGTAGCTTAGTGTAAGATTTTGCTTGTATGCTGTGAAAATGCATTGTTGAATGCAAATTCAGCCTGCATTCACTGTAATCCCCAGGTCCTTTCCAGCAAGACTGCTGCCATGCCAATCACTTTCCCATTTGTACTGATTCCCTGAGTTGTTCTATATTGTGTATTGGAAGAGAGCATGAAGATATGAACAGCAACAACTGTACCAATATCTGCCACTTACAAGGGAGAAATGTTTTCAGTCCCTTTAGATGGTATGTGAACAATTTAATTCCACGGCTTCCTAAAAAGCTTAATAATTAATTTTCTGTGAATAGGAAAACCTAATTTATTCAGATCATAGTTTTGACTGAAGCAATACATAAAGATAAGTATCAAAGATTCTTCATTTCATTTATATCAGTGATGTATTTAGATAGAGTTTAGACAGAGAACACTACTGTTATCCAAAAGCAACAGCAACCAACAACAGAAGTTCATTTTGTAAAGGGCAAAGAGTACCTCTCTCATGAGGACTTAACAGTATGCAAATGAAAAGAAAAATATATCTGGTCACAGTCTGAACATTTCCTCTAACAGGTAAAGCAAAGTTCTTTAAAAAGGAACTCTGTGAACACTTTTGTTGTGAAATGTAGGATATTTTATGCAGCTCTTTTCAGATTTTCAGCACAAACAGTTAATAAAAAAAGTGATGTTAATTTAAAGTCTTTAAAATCATAGCTGTCCAGCTCATTAGAACCATACTTTGTAAGCTATACTTTGTAAACTCAACAGTAATTAAAAACCCCACATCCATATACTTTTTAATCAAGCAAAATTTTTATATTCAAAGTATTAGTATTCAGTCAATATAATCAACATTTTCATAGACAGAAATTAAATTATTTATCAAAAATCTAGTTTCCAAAACATCCATATGATATACATTTTTATCTTCTTTCCTTTAGAAAAAGTTGACTTGCTTCTAAAATATAATAATTCGTATTATGGCATATATTATTCCTTTTAAAAAATATGCAGAGAATAAATTATATTTACATTCTGTTTTCCCAAAATACAATACATTTCTTCTTCTTTAAATCAAGTACGTTGTACACTATTACAACAATATCTTAGAAATTATAATTGGATTTTTTTGTATGAATGTCTCTATACAGTGATAAAAGATACATTTTGCTAAAACAAGAAAATATGAAAAATAAGGTGCTATCTGGATTCCAAAGATTTATCTTTGTATTACAGAATTTTAAGCTGCAATCAGGAATTAAACAGGGAATGTATATATGTGATATCAGAATAAAAATAAATCAATTATGTGGAAAGCGATGCAACAGTAAATGTAGCACTATGGAGTCCTTCCTCTCACTTGCCTTCACTTTTCAGAACTAAGCTCTCCTAACGACGACTTTCAAGGGAATTGTTTCTTGAAGTTAATTCCAGGTCAGAGATTCATATATATTATATCTGTATTACAGTATAGCACTGTGCTCTTATTTAGCTGTTATTATCCAGCTTTCCATCTGTTCCCTTTATTCCTATGCTTTCTTGGATTCTCTGATGGGGTTTCAAAGGAAGTAGATTCATTGCTCCTCAAGGACAGAATTTACATGTTATTTTATTGATGAACAATTTAAGAGTCTGGTTGGGTGCCACTGGGTATCAATTACAATTCTTGCAAGGACCTGGCATGAATTTACTCACGATTAATGAGATGTCAGCAAACTTGAAAGGAATGCATTGATGTCCAATAGCAAAGTAATCAGACCCTCACAAGGCCAGGTAATATGAACATCTTTCAGAGAGGTTTCATCTGTCTTAAACGTCATGGATAGAATCAGTGCATCTCACAAAGGGAAAGGATTGTGCAAGATAGAAGTACAATACTGGGACTAGCCAAATGTTAAATTAAATGAAAATACAGTGAAACTATCAAAGCATAACTTTTGAGGTATGCCTTTGTAGTTGTGTGTGTATAGGTGTATATATATGTGTGTGTGTATGAATATATAAACACATAAATATACACAATCTGTATAAACTTGAATCTAAAATTGTCAACTTCTAATATTTTTTGCTCTTTTTTTTTTTTCCTGGATGAGGCAGAAAGGAAGTTTTAGGTGTCCAGGTATTGCATTTTGCACCCTGCTGTTTATGGCTTTTCCCCTGTCTGGCAGAACCTAGTGCTGACAGTTAAGTGCCTGGGTTTCATAGTGTACTTCTGAGGAGGGAAAACAAAAACAAGACAAGCAACATGAAAATTTTGACAGCAATTATTACAAAATTTCAAATGCAAATCTATTTCTGAAATACTACTTTTCTCCAGACTGTCAACTTGTGACTCTGAGCTTTGGAAATGACTTTGCTATGTACAAGTATCAGAACCCACATTCTGGAAGCCATCCGTTAATTACATATTATCAGTTTCTAAATAATGAAGCAGTGGTAATGATACACAAGCTTACATACCACCTAGGATTAAAACTAGACTTTTAAATTCTCTTCAACCCAAGAAAATCTGGTCTAAGTAACCTTATTAGAGACCTCTGCATGGCATTCTCCTGCTTCAAGACTCTGAGGTATCGGAAGATTCAAGTCACCAGGTTTCTAACTTACTACAAACTATAAGAATGGGAATTGAAGCACTGACATTCTTGCTATTGCAGTTGTCTGTTCAAACTCAACTGAGAAAAATTGTTCAAATTTTAGAAGCCAGATGGCAGAAACACGTGTACTGCTACAGCAGATACATTATCAGTTTGGAAGTATTGCTACTCTTACATTTTTGCAAGTATTATCTACTGTGAGTAGATAAGGGAGATTCTATATAACTTAATGATTACAATTATTTTTTACTTAGTTATAATCACAATCATATTCATATAATTGAAACTCATTTCTCAGAGAGAGCTTTTTAGTTGCACTTAAGTGAACTAGCTGAAAAAGTGTTCCGTTGTTGAAAAAACTGCTTGGAAGGACCTATTGAAAAAAATATTACTCTGTCCTAGAAAACATTCTAAACAGAGCTGATGGAAGAACAAAAGTGCCCAAGTAATTAAGTCCATGCAGATACATTCTTAATATAAAAGATCAAATATATCTGATATAACATAATTTCACTGTGGGCAATGGTAATGGGAATATTAAATTGAGAATGTTATTGAAGCGTTTACAAAAATGAGGGGCAGTTTAGAAACCAAGGCAATATTTCTCCATTGCCACTGTTCAAATGCTGCAGAAGTACCCCTATGTCTAAAAACTGAGTAATGGTGCATGAAAATTTCCTTATGAACTACAGCTTTTAGCTTCCTCCAATTAAGACGGAATTAAGGAAGAGATTCTTTGCATTTGTTGGAGCATCAGTTTAAAATGGGTTCTCCAAACTTCTTTATCTGCTTGATACAATCTTTTTAAAAAATCAAATATGTCATTAACTAGACTAGAGTATGTATCACATTGGGGAGCATCATGTAAATATTCATTGAGAGATGGTATTTCTATAATGAAATTTTAACTAACTCTCACTGCCTTAGGATAATAATGAGAATATGATAGTAATTCTCAACAGGATTTTCCTAGCAAACAATTTTTGATGACATATTAAATTAAACATCCTAAATAAGGATTTGATTGCTCTTAAATTAACATTTCTTTTTAATTTATAATAATTTGATACTAATTAATATACATGCTTGACAATTTAGATACATGTCCACTGTTGTTTAGGTGCAACTAAATAAATAGAAGTTTTTTATAACAAATTGGTGGTTAGTTATATTTGAGTAATAAAAACAGAAAGATATAACTTTTGAGATTAAAATGAACATGCTGTGTTTGCTTCCAAAAATGCACACTGAGCAAAATATTTCATATCAGCACTTCAAAAATTTAGAAGTTGGTGATTGTGATGGATGCACTTGACACCTTAAACAAACTAACCATACCTTGGTGCAGTTTCCAAAGGGAGCAAAGGCCTGGGCTGTAGCTCCCGGCTGTTCCTCCTCTAGGAAACCCCCAAAGGAACAGTGACCCACAGTTTTTCCAAGAGCCGCTTGTCAAGGACCAAAAAAAGTTGTGGGAACAAGGAGTCTTGTGCATACCTTTTCCACTTTATATATTTTGACCACAAGCCAATCACCTCTTTTCCAGAAATATAGCAGCTGCATCAGGAATTTAGAAAGCAGTGGGATGCACTCTGGATCTTATGACTCAGTGGGAGAGTCTCCTTTACACTTTTATATCTCCAGTCTCTGTGTAATCCATTCTACCTTGATTCTTAGTCAAATTTCCTTTGTGTTTTTTTCATGCAGTAAGTGATAGAGTAAACCTTGCCACTGATCTTGGTTAAATGGCACTTTAAAAAATTCGAATTAAAACCACTTTTGCTAATACCTTTGACAGTGATTCTTTGAATTACTTAAATCTCTTTCACTACCGTCGTGGATTGAAACTGAAAAACTCCACAGAAATGTAAAATATTTCATTTAAGAAATTTTTTTTTCTGTAATCTTTGTTTCCCAGCTATTACTGATAACAAAACAGATGGTATGCCAGTTGTACTTTCTTTTCTGTTATGATCAGCTAAGGCCTGACAGACCAGTAAGGACTTTCTCTTCATGGTCATCCCAAATTTCAGCTCAAAAGGGAAGAAATTTTGACTCTACATAGACTTCTGCAGTTTGGGTGAACATTTATAAATTTCTCTTATCTTTACATAATAGCTCACCAAATTGTCTGATATGCTAGCTATTGAGGATGAGTATAATACCATTCCAAATTGTGCCATTTAATCGTAAACTTAAAATCCTTCCAAGGAGACAACGAATTCCCTCTGAATCCAAACATGCTTAGCATGCATTTCCTTAATTAAAATATTATTTTTTTTTTAAAATCTCCATTGTCTCTATGGATGTGTGAAAAGGTGATGAAATATAATGTGCTTGCACTTGTTTGAGAGAAGAAAAAACACCAGCAACACATTGTAAAGTTACTGTCAATGCAACTCAGATAGCCAGTAACTGTGGGGAAGGGGAGTAAAAGTACAAACATGTTTGAGCAAGAATTACTTCTTCTTGTGGAGAGAATTAAGGGAAATAGCTGGGAAAACTAAAAATTAAGAACAAGAAAAACCCTAAAACCTCCTCTTGCCCACATGTTTCCAGGAATCACTTGCAGAATATATATAGTTGTGTCACACAAATTAATTAGTCTAATGGACCCGATAGGAAACTGTAAAAAAACCCCTGATATCAGTGATATTGCTCTGGTTTATTTTATTGAATTTCACACTCTGAGCACAAAGCATAAATGTAGAAAATGTATCTCCTGAAATATACAGGGCTTAAGAAGAGCAGCAGTCATATGGATAATTGCTGCTGTTAATACCTATGCTAAGGATCCTGCATTCTGCTCCTCTATAAACATTGAAAAATAAAGCTAATATTGGGCATTTGGGTGCATTGCTACCAGTGCATCCAAAAAAAAATTTAAAAGTTAAAAAAAAAAAAATAATTTCCTCTTCTATGCTGCCTTACTGGATGCCTGATTAAAAACTATTAATGTTCCCCTCCCTCCTTGCAAGTCTAGACAACTCATGCCTAAAGAGACAGATAACCAGAGGAAGAGGACATTTCATAGTGGTACAGTAGAGAGAGAAGTTACTTGTAATAAATCACACATATAAAACTTCTATTTATAACTTTGCTAGTTATAATCAGTAACCAGTTCTACTGGCCTTGAACTTTGAAGTCCCTTATCTCATAGACACACACACACACACACACACACACACACACACACACACACACACACACACACACACTTCCTGTAGATGCACATTTCCCCAGTCATTTAAGCTGTAGAGAACAATTTCACATCTGAAAACACAACAGGAATGAGTGCTGCCAGCCATCTTTTACCTCAGGTTCTCTCTTTCTGACTACTTTATGAATAGACCACCTCCACCTGCAGATTTGTACTTATACAGCTTTGAGGGGTTATCACCCTTATCACTCTGTTCTGTTTGTGTTTGCAATAACTGACATGTCATGGTATATCTTAGATAAACAGGAAAGGTAGGTAGGCAGAAGTAACCTCACAAGGAAAAGGTATCTTAAAACAGTTAGAATCTATTCAGCATTTTCAGAGAAAGATATGAAGAAAAAGCAGAAGGAAAGAAAACTTTGTGGTCCTGGTAGAAAATGTTTACTTCTTATCAACATTTCCTGATTCAAGAGAAATGAGCAACATGTTTATTCACACAGTCTCATTAATACTCAAAAATCTCTTGTAAGAAATGCATCTTTATTTATATTTCCCCAGATAATTAGGAAACAATACAGATAATCAAGGTTGTTTCCCAGGGCACATGCACTAAGAAAGGACATTTAATACAAGGTAGGAGTCAGCATTCCTTATCAGAAAGACCTAAAAATGACAGAAGAACAAAGAGAGTCTGGAGCATCATTTTTGGTGACAAGTTTAAAAAATTGTCTCATGTTCCCTTCCCATAGAATTTCTGCTGTTGTGTCATTAACATACTTTTGTCTCTGAGACTTGTTCAAAGACAGAGAGTGAATAAGTATAACTTTTAATCATCTGCTTTTTCACCTCATACTTGAAGAAAATATCTTTTCCTGTAATTTCAAATGCTCCTGTGCAACAACTTTGCCAGTATTAGATTCATAACTTGATGATCTTAAGGCTCTTTTACAACCTAAGGGATTCTAAGATTCTGTAGACCTCCTAGCAGTCATGAATGTCTGGGCACCATGTATGTAAATTACCAAAAATATCAAGGATGCAAGTGATGTAACACAGAATTTGTACTTTAATAGATGTTCCACAACTTTGAATTTGAAAGACTTGCCATGATTTGAAGTGTCTTTTGGACAATGTCTTGTTTTGAAAGACAAGTGTCTGCTGGGGAGGGCAGGCCCCCCCTTGGGATGGACAATTTAAACCCCTTCCCTCCAGATTATCAAAATTTTGAAAATTAAGGGGGTCTCCGGCAAAGATATTGGGAGTACGAATAGCAGTTCTTTACTAGTATGTATAACAAAACAAAACAAACAACAGCTCTAGCATTAACAACAAAACAGAAACAGAAACTCAGCAACAGCTTCCTTGACTACAGGCACTTTCCCCTTTGGTGCAGTCCCGGTCACAGCCACCAGGGGCGCTGGCGGCTCCCGGCAGGCAGGTCGATGATCCCCCCGCGGCTGCAGGGGGCGCTGTGGCACAGGCTCGGGACCATGCAGTAATGGCGGCTTTGTCCCAGACAGGAAGGGATGGAAGAGATGGAATCAGAAAACTCCGGAGCTGAAGACTGAGAGGTCTCGGCAGGCAGGGGTGGGGTGCAGGCTACAGAGTAGTGAGAAACTCTGAGCAGTGCTGAAGGAACGGGGTGGGGGGGCGGGCAACAGCAACCCAACTCCCAGCACAGGCAACAGACTCTCCTCCAGGAAGGTAGGAGGTAACAGGTTCCCAGTTCAGTGTTGGCTCCCAGGAGCAGGGAGCTTACCCCACACCAGAAGAAAACAGGACCGGGCTGGTCTCTGTAGCAGAAATCAGTTACTTTTTTTTTTCCCCAAAAAAGAACCAAACCAAAAAACACACAAAAAAACGACCACTCCACTTCGAAGTCTCCAATCAGCCAGTTTCCCCTCTTCCCCCTGGTCAAATACTCAGCTATCAGTGCATCATTAGCAACAGAATGGGAAAAAATTCCACACCTCAACCCCCAACAGAGAACTACAGTAAACACCAGCAACTGGTCTTACAGGGAATATCTTTCTTGCAGTTTGTTAATAAACCTTAAAACCTATATCCTCTTTTTCTACTTCATCATTGAGTTTTAGAGGAAATGAAGTATGAACTGAAGTTAAGAAATTCTATCCTTCTTGTAACGGTAATACACCAATAACTTCTAGAGTATTGCTAAATAAATAACTAAAATTGTATTAGTTATAACAATAACTTTTAATTTATTTGTTTAAAAAAACATCTGGGTATTTAATAATGAAAATACCACTTTTCTTGGTTTAGTTTGGACAAATGAATTGAAAAGAGCTTCATGGTGTGAGATATTTTGCCTTTGATATTCCTTTATGGGTGAAAAGTTCTCATCAGCTTTCCCATTGTGTCATTGTCATGGATTAACACAGTTTGGTTTTTAGTTAAGGGAGAAACAGTTCCCTGTAACCCTGTAAGGACCTGCTAATTTCCTGTGGAAGGGACAATGACCTATCAAAAGTGAGATTTAGATGCTGACGTATTGTTTGATCACTGAGAAAGCTGGATGCGACTTTAGGAATACATATATAAAGTTGAGACTGTGTCCAGGCCCGCCCTTTTTCCTTCCAACTGGCCAGCAGGTAACATCAGCTGTGCAGGCAGCTGGGGGGCCAGGCCAGGCCCTGCCACCCTGGCTGTGCAGCTGGGGCCGGGCCGGACTCCAAGGCTGCGGCCCTCCCCGTAATGGCCGTGCTGCGGGCCCCATCACCTGTCGGTGAGGGGAAAGCTAGATGTCTGCTAGGCCATGAAGCCAACTGCAGGCCCAGCTGGGCCAGGCCCCACCCTAAGTTTTAGACTGAGGAGTGGGCAAGCAGGCATTTATGATCCTGCCTGGTGGATTCCAGACTGCCCAGGTGCTCTGATCTCTGATCCCTCAGCTGAGCTTCCCCCCCAACCAGTGTGTCTTTGAACACAGAGCAGCCACCACTGCCAGAGATCATGTGGCCATCTGTAGGCCCTGGGAGAGATGTTTAACTCTTTCCTGACAGAGGGGTTTTCTTGCACAGCATCGATCCTTCTCTGAGAGAAAGAATTGACAGAGTGATTTAATGTAGAGAAACAGCATGAGATAGAGTCAGTGGAAGAACTAGTAAAGACTATTTGTTATAGATAAAAGCCAAAACCAGCCAAATTAAAAAAATGAAAAAATAGAATTTATTGATTACAAAAATTTAAAGGAAAAAGCACACGGTCAGCGGACAAAGTACCAAGCCCCGGGATTTTGGCACTGGTGAGCAGAGCAGCCCTTTCTCTCGCCTTCTCTCTGTCACGAATTGGATGTGCCAGCACCCCGATATTTATACCCGAAAATCGCCCTCTGGCTAGGGTTTGCAATAGGAACAAAAAGTCTCTTTTTGGTGTAGATGCATTCTATAGCCTTCGATTTCTGTTCTCCGGTCCTCCTGAAAGGATTGAATATTGTCCTCCTTTCCACTGAATAGGTTTTCCGGGGATGATGATGTCCCAATTCATTTTCAGATGGGAGTCAGGGTGTGGGCTGACGAGCTTAATCCTTATCAGACGATAACGATCGAGCGTTAAGCACCGGTCGTCAGCCACGACTTCTTCCCGTAACTCCATTGTTCCTTGGACCACAGCTGAAACTGAGCAAAGTTTCTAGGCTCCCCACTGGAATGTGCCTTTCCCGTAAGTGAGCCCGAACAAACTATGAGCTTTAGAAAAATATTAGTTATATACAATAAAGGAGACTTGGCATGAATTAATACTTATACTCATAACACTATTGGAAGGAGGGATTGAGGAAATGGACTTTTTTTTTTAGCTAGACTTCTCTAGTGAAGACTGTGGAGAAGTAGACTATTTCTTGTAATATATAGATGCTTTTTAGAAGAATGCTAGCTCTAGTAAAAAATTGATATAATTAAGATGTAATAGAGAATTTTAAATAGAAGAAGCCCATCGCTCCTGGGGAGAAAAGGAGGTCTCTGTTTTCCTTTGAAATAGAGACAATTTCAGAGATAGAAGAAGAGAATCTTTGTTTTCTACTAGAAGCAGCATTCTTAAATTGTACCCTAAAATAAGCTGAAGCCTATTGCAGCCAGAGGAAAGGCTGCTAATGGGTGAAATTGCACAATCTGCAGAATTTTTGGGCAGTTGCAGATTTGTGATATTAGGAACTACCAGACTGTTTTTTCTTGTGGCAAATGTCTCCATGGGACTCTAGAGAGACTCCTCTCCTAAAGTGATGAAAGATTATGTTTAAATAGTGAAACTTACTGAAAATCACAGGTTGTGTCTCTCTATGTTGTTTGTGAGAAAGTAAACAGTTTGGGAAGGAGGAGCAGAAATGTTTTAAAAGCTTTTTTTCCCTTCATTCTTTTAGTGTATATGAATAAAATGTCTTTGTAACTTTTAAGTTTAGGCCTGTTTTGCTTCTTTTTTCCTGATCCTATCTCACAGCAAAGTAAAACATTGAACCCATCACAAAAATAACAAACATGAAACTACTAGAGTCATCAACTTATATATTCCTGCTACTGTGCTGGTGTGTTGACTGTTTTCTGCATTTGGGTTTTGAGCTGCAAGAGATTTGAATTATCATTGAAAACCTGTTTTTCAATCAATATTATGTCTTGATAAGTGACTTATCAAAAGCAGAACTTCTTCATGAGCGTATGACTTTCCATGTAACATTTTATTTTCATAAATAAAGTTTTCATTTAAGTGTGACTGGTTCTTTCTTGGCTTTCATCCTTTGGGTGGAACTGGGGAAGTTTTTCAGTTATTTTCTCCAGTCTGGCCAACTGGAGGGTTGGGTAACCTCTGTTGTCATTCTGCCAAAACTGAACATTAGCATAGCCTTAATGTATCCTGCTCTCTTCATATGGTGTACTATTGCTACCTAACCACATATTGGTATTTTCTTACGGAGTTTGGATTTGCTATGGCATTCTGAAGGATTTCTGATGTATGATTTAAATATTCTGTACTTTTTCTGGTACAAATTGTTGGCTGGAATGTTTGAGAAAAGGGTTTTGGTCATGCTTTCTGCTCATGTAGTCCTATACCAAATCAAATTGGCCTAATTCAATGAGTTTTTCCCTGAATATAAAGATTCAGAAACAAACAAACAAACAAACAAACTTGCAGTTTGGGATTTAAAATTATAAATTGAGTGCCGAGCAGATACTGTCTTAACAGCTGTGAGAAGGAAGGAGAGGGAAGTTCCAATAAACAATGAATAAAGTTATTTCAGGCAGGCTTACATAAAGGGAAAGCATTTGAAACATATGTAAACAGTGTGTGTGGGGGAAATTATTTATTTACTGTTATGATATTCAGTAGGAAAATTACATGCAGTCCTCTGCAAGAATATCAGCCATCCCACTTCCCTAATGCATATGCATTATGGATCTTAAATAAACAACCATCTGATCCAACCATCTAAATGTGATTTAGCCCCCATAGACTTTCTAGGCACTCTGACTCATATTTTCTGCTATGTTTGATAGAATTCAAGATGACTGTTCTTTTGGCAGTGACTTTTAATTTGAATCTATCTACTACAGCCATGCTGTTCCATAATCATTGTATCTTTACAAACTTACTAGGTATTCTTATTTCCATCTTTAAATAAAATGAAGGGAAAAAAAAAATCTCTGAAATATTAGCATGTCTCTTCATGTTTTTATCATCTAAAATATTACTGTACTTTAATTACCAGGCTGAGAGCAAAGGGAATTTTTCACATTAGGAGAACAGAAGCTACATATTTAAGACAGAAGATACAGCAAGAAATGTAACTGGAAAATATCACGATACACTTATTCTTTTTAACACTCCCCACTGACCAGGCTGAAACTTCCTTTTCTGAGGTGAACAGATTATCAAGAAAAGACATATTTGTTTCTTTCCTTCTTCTCTCATTTTTATTGTACTAATAAAATAACTATTGCATTAATACTTTTTAGAATGTACGTGTATAATGCTTCTAAGATTCCAGAAATAAATTTTCCAATAACTCATTTACAGAAGTTGAATACCACTTTCAAGTCAAAGTAAATTGGTTCTCAAAAACACCATATATGAAGGGTAACATTCTGGCCCCTAGAAAAGCTTTTATGAAGTTTGTTGGATCACCAAATTTGCACCATTTAAAAACTTAATTTCAGAGACCAGATGCTTAGTTGTTTCTGCAAATTATCCTGAATGTCACTTTTGAAAAGCTTGTTCTTAATACTCAGTATATAATAAAAACAAAGGAAAAAAATTAGTTAAAAAGAAGTACTTCAGACTCATTTGTGGCAGTGTGTGAGTTCACTCACATTGATAATCATATGCTGTTCAGTATCTTCTGTCAATTTGGTGCCTTTCTTGTTTGCTCCCCCTCTCTCTTCCTTTGGTACCTCCTGCCCCAAACCTGCCTCCACCCCCTGATTGTCAATTTGTTTCGACACACACCCCCTGTTCGGGAAAATTCCCTGTCCCTCCCATAGTCCAGCTGTCAATCCCTGTATACCCTGCCCCAGCTATTGTCAATCCTCCCAAGCCCCCTCCTTGTTTTCCAGAGAGTTCTGTTGTTCTTGGGCTGTTATTGGCTCATTCAATGTGTATTCCCCCCCCCCTTCTTTGCCCCTATTTGTTGGACAAAATGTCACTCCCCAGGTTGACCCCTCCTATGTTTCCCTTGATTGGCTAATGTTTGGTGTACACCCCTTGTACCTCCTCCGTTTATAAGTTCATGTCACCCTCTGTTCTGGGTCTTCTCGTCCCTGATTCTGGTAGAGCATAAAAGGAGTCCCTCCCTCTTTCTTCACTGAGACTTCGAGATGCTGATTCACCATCAGGCTGAGTGGAGTTGAGAGCAGTTGCTGCCTCCTGCTCTGCACTGCCACCTGAGCCAACTCAGGGCTTGGGGGTAGCCCTGTATCTAGGGGCAACAACTGTATCAGGGAGACGAAGCTAGCCGAAAGGGTTCTCCCCTGCCTCCCCAGACTGGAAAGAAGAGCAGTCGCATCACTCATTTAACACTAAGTGAATGTACGCTTTTATTACCTTTTGGAAAACTATTACACTCTAAACTAATCCAAGCCAGTACATCTGATTTCCTGTTTCTGGCTCTGAATTCTTCCTCTGAAATATTTTGAGTTTATCAGAATCAGTTGACCCAGCAGTGAGATTTGCTGTAAGGTTGATAGTGTGTATTTACCTGTCTTAGTGGCATAAATCATTGCATCCTGAATGGTAGAGTTGTATGGATCCTATTCTGAAAAGTGCAAGGTAAGACTAGAAGACCTAGGACAGATAACATATTCAGCTATGTTAAAATCATTGCATGATGTTTTTAGGATCAGGAATTTTTATCATTGATCACATTCTGAAGAATATTGCTAGAGTTTTCATGAATGCTACCACAGAGGAAGTATTTGAATAATATTTTTGTAGTAAGAGTTTTAGGAGGTGTTTATGAGTCCTGAGAGAATAATCATATAGCATGGCTTATTACAAGACTGATATTGATATTTCTATTCCCAAGTGCAGGTCATGTTAGAGAAATAGACTGCTGTACACTTTGGTTTAACTATTCAACGTGACACTACTTTAGAACCAGTAAGTATATTCATATAGGGCAGAAATAGCTTCCAGAAAGATTTCAAGCTCAAGACACATTAGGAAATAGTATTGTAAAATTTCCCTATCTCAAACAGAATACAATTAAGCAGAGAAAGAAAAGGCTGGTAGGGGAATTATGACTAAGATCACAGACTCAGCCTGGTTTTTCATCACCTGATTCAGGTCATGAGCCACAGTGTACTACTCTGTCTTGCTGACCATAAACAGCAGTTGAATGAACTATATTATATAATGGCTTAATAGAATATAAACCTTCATAATCTCATCTGAGAAACTGACTGTGGAATGCAGTACATATTTTGAAAAACTTTGCATGAAAAAAGGTTGAGCAACATTTTCTGTCTTCATCATGGTTGCTTATCATTTGTTAACTTGGAGCAAATGGAAAAGCTTTGATTCTCTGGTTTACAATATTAAAAAATTCTCCTATGTCCTTTTCTCTTTCAGTAACACCTTCTAGCCTGCTTTTGGATGTTAAAGGCAAGGACTTTGTTGATGGAGTGATTAAATGATGTGCAGTTTGTCCTTAGCAGTGAAGGTGATAATTACACAGAGAACAGCTCCTAAGGAGTAAGAATGTTTTCATGGAAGAGGTCTCCAAATAAAAACATGAGCTATGTGTTGCTTTCAGTAGCACTGGGCCTTTCTTCATTACTGCCCCATCACTCTTCTGAAATTGATCGCATTTCATCCGCTTTAATGAAGTTTAGCAAAAAATATTGCTGAAGAATTTTAATGTCGCCTTCTCTTTCAGTAGCAGACTTTCTTCAGAGCGCTGAAAATAGCACCTTCTGTTTAATAAAGTAAACAAAATGGAACTGTTAGCAAAATTTATGTTCTAAAGTTTTCTTTTATTAACCAGAATGTTTACAAAGATTTTTTTTAAGTTAATTTTCTTGCACAATAAAAGATTTTTTATTTTACTTAGTAATTCTAGGAATGTATCTTATGCTGTATGATATAAAATTACATGTTGGAGGTTAGATTCGTTTCTTTTTTATTTACAGAATTTTTTCCCATAAGTTGCTAGGAGACAAACTAGTGGGTACTTATGGGTGCTTGACCAAACAAAGAGGTGGCCGAAAATTGGGAGAGGGAAAATAATACGAGTTTTGGGGGCAGGAAAAGGACAAGGCTGGGGGCAGCTAGGCTGCCTCTTGCTTTTGACATAGGAAGGACGGCCAGGTTGTTGCTTGCTGCAAGAGAAGTTCACTGTCACCACAGGGGGTTTACATTCTCCATTCCAAGGGAGGCCCTGCCCTCAGCAGACACCTGTCTTTTCCAAACCAAGACATTACATTTATGGCCCAGTCACATAATTAGTTGAGCACGTAATATTTTATCTTTTCCTGTGCTGGTTATCTTTGCTGTAGGAGAGGTAATGTTGTCTGCGTGCCAAAAAGGAAAAGTAAAACTGAGGTGAAATTTATGCTTTTTTCTTTTATTCAGGTTGTATTTTTGAGCCCTCTATTTCAGAATGAAAGAAATAAAATGCAAGAAAACATCAAAATCTTGAGGTAACATCCTCACAAAGTCAGAACAGGGGAAAGGCTGCAAGGATTTACCTTATTTTCTCAAATAATAATGTGGTTTTTAATGTCATCTGCTAGACATTTGCCTCTGAACAAACTGTTAATGCGGAAGTTTCGTTCAGATAGAAACTTGATATCTTCACGAACCACAGCCCAGACGGCAGAAGGACAAATTGTTCAATGCAGTGCAAATGCAACAATTCTCAAAGCAAAATCCCTTAGTAGTTCCCAATGTTATTCAGCTTATCTGCTAGAGTGCCATATGCTGGACAAACAACAACATTCAATGCATCTGTTAAATCATATATTAATACCAACTATTTCCAGCAAAATTACTAATACACTACTCATGCGACAATAGCCTTACTATGTCCACATATTTTTATACCAGAAATGAGAAAACTGAGAATTTGGAATTAATATGTAATTTCTGAACTCATAAACACGTGCTAATGAACTGAACAACACTAAAAATCATGTAACCAAAGTACAGTTTCTCATGCTATACTCCCTTCCTTTAGGAATCCTTAATTTAGATTAGCAAGAACAATACTATTGTTTGCAGAGAAAAGGAGGGAAGGTTTGGGAAGGTT
>WAAE01008995.1:0-62767 GCA_013400495.1 Nicator chloris
CAAAAAACCACCCAAAACAGCCAACCAGCCAAACAGAACCACAATAAGCCTCTTAAGATGGTTTTATGACAAGAAATGAAATTACTGAGATAGCTTATAATAATCTGAAAAAATATTATCTTGTCCAATCTGAGATGTTAGCAAGCAGGTTTAATGTCTAATTGAAGGTGCAAATTATCATTAATGCCCCTCTGTCTTAGCTAAAAACTTTTGAAATGTTTTTCACTGAAATTAAATGCTTTTTATTATTATACCTCTTGTCTTCCTGAGGTTCTGTCTTCTCTTTTTTGCCTAGCAACAGATTTTATTTAAGTGCTTATAGTAATGAGGAAGTCAAACATTGATAGAGGAAGGGTTACAGCTGTTCTTTATCCACTTGTTGCTGACACAGAATTTGTTCAATTGATATTGTATGAAAAAATCTGGGACAAGCAGAAAAAGATGTGGTTCTATCAGTTAGAGATTTCCCTACCATTGTGGTTGGGAATGTCATTCCAGAGGAGACCTGAAGCCTCTTGCACATGGACCATACCATTTCTTCTCAATAAGATTTTATGGTTGGCCAAGTTAAGCTGTAAAGAGATACAAAGTGAGATCTGCTTCCTTTGCATTTGTAGCAGACCATTAAGGTATGGTTCTGCATCTTGGTACGAGTCCAGCAAATGCCAGGTGTGCTTGCCTAGCCCCACGTAGGTGAACATTCATGGGGTTTGGCAAGCTTCCGAGTGAGCTTGTTCAGGAAGGAGGGATTTGCTCTGCTTTTTGGTTGGTTTCAAATCATGAAGTGTTGCAAACAGCCAACCTTCTTCATTGCTAGTCAAACTAGTTTTGGCTTGAAAGACAACCCAAGTTTCTTTCTTTGAAATCTATATTTGTAATTTCTGTAGAAAAGGCCTTCTGTTTGTTATTCTTTCACGAATCTGTAATAACACAACTAAATACATATGATTTGGGTTGATATCTATGTTTAGTTTGCGAAAGCAAGTAACCTCACTATGAAGTGTGAGCTGAAGTGGGGCCATGTGGAATTAGCTTTGCAGTTCCCCAGTTGGTCCAGAATCTATTATTCTGCTGGCATGCACATCTTTTATTTGTAGTTATTTCAGTCTTCCAAGTGATAAACTATGTTAGTGTCAGTGTTGAATGATAATTGTGAATCTGATCTCTTGTTGTGCCCAAAAATCCATTTTAAAGAAACATCAAATTTACAACGAAGCCTCAAATTTCAAAATACCTGTGCATTCTGAGTTCAGCTGTTTAAGTCATGGTCTATCTTGATGGCAATACATCCAGTTTTACTCTAGAGTTCCAGATTTACCCAGAACAAAGGATGACCTCCTCCAAAATCATTCTGAATAACATTTTAGACTTTGTAAAATCATTAGACAGTCGAAAGAGGCAGAATATTGCTGGAAGAAAAAGAAAGATCTCAAGATGAAGTAAATAGGAAAATGCCCTGTAAAAAATTAATTTCATACCAGTCTTCCTCCTGCTTGGCAAGTCACTTTTAAACAAATTTTCAAAGTTAGGGAAGAATTTCATGCTCTTTATTTTCAAGTAACCCCGATGTTTTTGGGCCTAGACTGAAAAAAATTCTACGCACTGCAGATCTAACTGGGGTGTGTACTTGTACTACATAAATTATTGTAGAAAAGAGGGTGCATAGGTAACAAATTGGACATCCAGAATTAATGTTGTTTTACCATTCTTCCATAGAAAGAGGGAATGATAATTCTTGTTTGCATAAGGGGTGTGAGATAAATTTAGTACCATTTATAAAGTTCTGAGCTGCTACTATGGTATTGAAAAACTTAGGGGGAGCCCATAATAACCCAGTGTTTAAATGGCCTGCATATTAAATATGGGCCAGGGAAACTCATTTGTGTGCCATATGGGAGAGAGCAGAGGAACAAATATCCAATTACCTATGGGAATGTAATCAGTGCCTTGAGTGGTTTTGGTCATATCCTAAAGCATTTGCTGCAAGACCAGTGCATACACCAAAACATGCTGTGTCTTTTGCCTGTCTTGATTTTACAGATGCTTAGTTGAGCAGGTTTAAGCTTATTATTAAGCATAATATAACTTTAAATACTAATTTGTTTGTACTAATTATGAACAAAATTAATTAATTGAAAAATTAATCTATGAAGAGATTCATGATCTTCAATAAATACTGCATCACTGGATCATTGCATTGGAAGTAAATGTCTAAACTGTTTCCTATTTCTAGTTAGCTGTGAGCATTTTGTAGTGCTTGTTGATCACCATGTTGCCAGGAGACGAGCAGAGAGAAGCAACTGGTTAACAGCTGGTTGCATCTGGTCACAGCCAGGAAAGCACAGCAATAGAATAAACAATTCAGTTTTCAACAGCTGCATTTGCAGTTACAGTCTACTGAATCAAATAAGTGCAGTTTTCCAAGTATAATTTGTGAGTTAGAAACATAAATTATCTTTAGAAACATTTAGTAGTAACGAGAAAAAAAACCTATCCTTATTTTATAATTTTTTCCTCTTTTACTGTTGTTATTTTTAATTCCTGTCTTTGTTTTAAACATTGAGAACATCTACTAACAAACAACAGACTTAAGCATTTTAATTCTCTTCTGTTTTGCACCCTGATGTACATTTCTGTGTTTCAATCTCCAGAGATTCTGTGCTCTCCTCTTTCACTTCTGGGAACACTTGAGTACTGTTAGACATTCCCTGATAAACACTAAGGACCCTGCTAACAGTTTTTACTGTTCCTGGGAAGTCACCAGATACAGTACTGATAGGTAAGTGTATAACCTGTTATTGAAGAACTAATTGGATTTGGAGTGCTGTCAAGTAATGGAGTGCCTGAATGTGCCACTGAAAACCGCCCAGAGAGTGGGAGATGGTCATGCTGTTTGAAGACATCATGCCTGGGGCCAAGAATATTTGTGTTGCTTCTCCATCAAGATGTCAGCATTCTCAGATGCCGTGTTAGTCTGTGTTATCTACCTGTCTTGGGAAGTAGAAGCCTGTGAACAAGAAAAAGAAGCATAAGATCACAGGTATAGCAGATTATTAAATCAGGGCATATCAAGTTTAGGTGAGATTTTGGCAGATCAAAAAACCTTTCAAGTTACCTTTTGATCCACATACCACTGCAGCTGCAGTTGCTGTGACGTAGTGCCTATCCCTACATGAAAAGCGATTTCCAAAGTAACAGGCAGTAGACAAAAAAGTTTATCTGAGTTACCAAAGAGCCTTAACAGTTTCTTCAACCTGTTCTTATCTCCTGAGTAAACAAAAACTGCCTATTTATATATTTACTTGGGAGACTGAAAGGCTTTCTTCAAAGTCATTAGTACTACTTGCATAGCTAGTCCATATTTTATGGGCTCAAGGGTTTTTATTCACTTTTTCTCATTAAATGACCAATGTTTGGGGTCTGATTTCATAATATTTTATTTAAGATATTTTGATTACAGTCTGAATAAGGACAAGAGGAGTGAGCCCAAGGATGTACTGTAAAACGTATGTGATGCTAAAATCTTTTCTTTTAGCAACAATCTTTTCTGTTTCAAATTGTTGTGAACCAATACAACCAATACAACAGCAACTAAAAACCATAGCACTAGCAAACAAATAATCGTACTAATATGGGTGTTAGCATATTTGTCATATTAGTGCATCTTATTCAATAGAGCATAAAGAACTCTAAGATGTTTTGTTTACTTATTCATCTGAACTTTGGTACACAAAAAGTGTCATGCCAGAAAAGCCAGAAGTGATAATGATTTCCTAACTCTGATTGTCACATAGGTAGATGCACACCTACGTGTATTTTTAAAAGGAGCCATGTTAAAGATGATGATTGAGCCATTTAACTTTACATACCTGTATGCATGTCTTTAATTCATAAAGATCATCAATCAGATACCTTAAAACATCCCTTGGTGTGTCCAAGTGCTAAAATAGTGTATTTTTCATCCATCACATCTTCAATCAACCTAAAGAAATGCTGCAGTTTATGTTAGTGGCATTATAAGCACAAACCTATCATGGATGGTTTTTACTTTACCCATAATCACAGTATCAGCAAATGTAACACCCTCTGGACACAAGCTGGCTTGTACCACTGGAATAAATCTCTTATGCTGTAAATTGAATAGGTCTGCACTTATGTGAAATTCTTTTTTCGTTTGAAATGTATGAACTTGGTTTTAGGTTGTTTGAAGAAGCTTGAAATCTCAAAACAGTCCACACAGAGTTCAGTTCACCCCAAACAGAAGAATGAGGAGACACAAGGAACAAAAACAGAAGAAAAAAAAAGAAAAGCAGACAAAATAAATGTCTCTTTTGCTCTTGGTAGAGTAATAAGCAGCCAGGGTAGAAAACATGTACAATATTAGGGGTCCTTCAATCTAGCACCTCTGCGGAGGGACAAGAGAAAGTGTCTGGTCTGATCTCTGTGGCTCCTCAGTATACCTGACAACTGTTAAAGAAAGGAATACATCCCCCATCTTTGCATTGTTGTTGTCCAAAGGGATGGCAGAAGTAGTTGCTTACTTTGCAATAAATTAGTTTCTCCTGAATTGTTAGAGCGTTCTCAAAAGGACAAACTCAGGTGTGAATGGACTGTTTTGATCCAGGAGATCCCTACACCAGCACTCCCCTGGGAGTGTGGAGTTCAGCTCAGCTAGATTAAAAGAGGAAAGTGGGGACAGTGGTCATGTCTTGAAGCAGCATTTAAATATGTAATTTTAGCCAAGTTGAACGTGTTTGTCTCCACTGTCTTTTAACTGATTACAATGTCACTGATAAATCATACTTGTTTTTTTACTACGTATGAGTGCAATTTCTTGGTGACAGTAACCAGGTGCACAGGTATGATGAATGAATGGCAGTGTTTTGCCCTATGAGTAAAAGTAGATACAATGGGTTAGTCACATATATAAGTTTAGCATGGCATACTGTAATACTTTCTTTTTTGATCTTCCAAGAAAGCAAGACCAATATAAGGGATATTTCCCAGAGCCCTGCTACTTTAGTGATATAAAACCTAAGCTCGCTATCATCACATAGCAACTTCTGGTGTCAAACATTCTGAGTACTTAAGAACAGTCAGAAAATACTGAGAAGTGCTATTATTAGAAAGCATTGTTTCTGTTTCTCTTTCTCTTATCCTGTTGACCATTGTATTCTTTCCACTCGATGTATAACTCATGGTGTCAGCACTGAACCTGGTCCTGATCCAAACACAGAAGGGGGGAGATTTTTAAATGCCAGCCATCTGTTTGCTCCTTAAAGGAATGCTGGTTAGCTACTAAAGCCACTGTCAGCAACAGGTAGAGGAATGTAAAGAATGCTTAGAAAAAAATGCATAAAATGTATGTCTTGTTTTCTTATCTCTTTTCTCACACAACAAGAAGACACTTACCATCAGCCCTGTAATTGTCTCTTGGTAAATTGTTTCATTGCTATTTCCTGCCACAGACAGAACAAATTGTCATTATTGTTCTAATCTAAATTTCTGCTTGTCTGTGTAAATAAAAGTGGTGTGGCCAAGAAGGGTACCTTTACAAAGTATGAACTACCATCTGCAGTACAGTTATACCATTATGCTCCTGAGTCTTTCAGACAGATTTTTGCTAATATCAAGAAAATGATTTTGAAAATGATTTTTCAATGTTATAGTTGCTCATAAAGTTGTGTTGTTTGCTTTTTTCTCCATTGCTGTGGAATTTTTGGGAGCAGCAATAGGAGAAAACAGCAGACAAATGAAGGTGTAAAATGCATCTGAGCAGAATACTAGCAGGCAATAAAAATCACATAAACCTCTTCTATTCTTACTTCAGGAGAAACCCAAATCACAGATTTGCATATGATCTTATAGTATTATTTGTGCCGCTTTCTCTGGCTTACTTAGTCTGTGATGACCTTGAGCAGTAATATCCATTTTAACTACACCTTTTTTGAACATAAAATTAGAAGTCGTCTGAGGCCGCTTAGGAAAAAGGTTTAGTTGCCTAATCTGTGGTTGAGTTTGAGATCAGAAGCACTAGTTCCTGAATGGCTGTTCCCTCAGGGAGCAGTGAAGCACTGCAGCACTGTGGAAGCCGTCATTACAGTGTGGAGGAGCCGGTGCTCCCGCTGGGAATGCTGTGCATCGCTCTGGAACACGTACAGCCGCTCTGCTTCTGGGAGAGGAGAGCGTCTGTCAAGCTGATGGACACTGCATATGCTTTCTGGAAGGCAGCAGACATGGAAAAGAGAGTTAGCACTGAAAAAATGGCTATGTGGGCTTTCAGCTAATGCATCTTGGCACGGTGCCACAGAGCTATGCAGCTTTATTAAATGTAAGAGCTGTTGCTTATGTGTAAATTAGGACTGCCACCTGGCTGGTTTCCAGCTGTCTTGCCTGGTTTTATTCTGAACTTGCTGGCTGCTGTTGGAGCTACTGTACAGTTTGGTCTGGACATTCTCGGCAGACGTTTCTTTGGAAGGTGGATGGCCTTTTCTGTGTTGAAGATGACAGCATTTTACCTGTGTTTTAGCAATAAAGAGCCACTGAAGTCACAGAGGTCATTTTTCTGAAATGTTAATGGTGGTGACCAACCTGACAAGTTAGAAAAAAAGGGTCACTTAAAATGTAGCAAAAACAGGATATCTTGATCCAAATAAAATGATAGTGAAAAGGCATGCAGCCTTTTTGACTGCGTTTCTTTTTATAGGCTTTTCAAATTATAAGTTATGTAGATGAATGTAGATAATAAGTTACAATAGAAACATATTTTGACACTGCTTTCTAGGCCAACAGAAGCTAGTAGATAGAAGTTTTACTTCCTAAGAATTTTAAAAATGTCTTTGTTATTTCTTTCTTTTGTTTTCTGTCTGACTCTAGAGATATTCCAAACTTTAGGTGCTTAGTTCAGTTACTAATAAGGACTCTTTTCTCAGTTTCTTAAGAGAAGGTGCTCAGTGTCTATCTTGATCACTCAACAACCTTTCTTTCACAGTGGCCAGTACAAGCCACATCAGACAAGACTGAGAGTGCAAGGGCTGGATGCTTTAGTTAATTTTGTGTTCAAAGTGTCTGAAGAATTATTTTATGATCTCAAAACTGCTATTTTTAAGGCAGAGGTGATACTTCCAGAGTTCCATGGATGTCCAAATTTGTCCACCCATTTCAGAGGCAACATTTGTATTCTGACCATGCATGGGAATGTATGTCTGTGCTGCAAAATACGAAGCCTAACTCAGGTGTGTTTGGTCAATGGGCCTTCTTGGCTGCCTTTTCTTGCATTTGTGAAGTTGTATTATCTTCCTTATAACTTTGATACTTTGGAACAGCAACCTGTACCAGGCTATGGAAGATTTACATTCTCTTGTATAGATGAGAAGAAAGGGTGAACATTAATTCCAAATAAACCATCAACCCTTTTCTCCCCCACAAATAATAGTATCCGGATGTTTTACTTCTGCTAGAAACAACTCACTAGCACCTAATACTTACAATATGTGTATAAACAGAGAGGTCTTGTTTACATGCCAAATGCTTGCACTCACCCTGCTGTCCAGTGCTGGGAATAGAACTGTGTGGCTGTGAGTGATTCTGGTCCTTTGCAGAAATTTTTGTGCCCCAAAATGATTATTCAGATCTCCATGGGTATTCCTAAAATGCAGGGGAGGGGAAATGGAGGTGGGCAGCATGGGTATAATTAAAAGAAGAGTGCCCTTTTCCAAATCTGATTCATTCTTGCCCCTAAGCACAATATAAGGGTTGAAAAACCCCCAAAACAGGAAAAAAAAATCTGCTTCTGTTAGCATTAGGTAATCTGCTGTGATCAGATATTCAACACATCATAATATGCTGCTCTCATTTCAAGAACTTTAGAACAAAAAACAAAGGAAATTGGATGAGACATCCACCTAGCTTTTGGGATCAAGATATTTTGTTCAGATTAGATTTTAAATTAGTAAGTGCTTATTGTTATCTTATATCCTAACAATTTATACAAAAATTTAGCCATGTAAAGATGAGACAGCTGCATCTTGTAAAGATTTGTACATTCTTAATACAATTTTCTAGCAATTCAGATAAAATCACATCTGTCACCTTTACAGTATCTGGCTTTGATGTCCCTGGCGTTTGGAGAGGGGGTGGGAGTCCTAAAAGTGCTAAAGTTTATGAAACAACTTTGCCTTCAGGGACACTTGACAGTACACAATCTGCAGTGTATCAGCACCCTACCCCCCAACAATTACAGCTTTTTTAACTTTTGTAACATTAAGATAGCTTGAAAGCACAAATTCTCTTAAAAGTATGTGCTTACTGTTTATCCATGTTGAAATTATCTAGATTTTAGCAAATGGATTTTAGCTAATGGATTTTAAATGTTCTATAATTTTTGACCACTATTAATATACATGTTGAGTTTTACTCTTCCTTCACTGAAAGTCATGCAATTTTGCTGACCTGCATCAATTATAAACACTTAACAGCTAGCAGAGTCAATTTTGCTGGCACCTCATATCACATTCCTGAAAACATTTTCAGGACATTTTCAGACCCTGGGGATGTCACATCAGCTTGGCACATTTAGCAGTCATATCCCTCCTTTTCTTCTGTAGGAGAAATGCTTCTTTAGAATTTTCTCACAGCTGCAAGAAGCTGAATGAGCTTGGTCATGGCAATAACACTTTGAACCCCAGAGGAGAACCATTTATCAGGATATAACCCTGCTCCATTTCCCGTTTAGGACAATGTCAAAATTTCTACTAACCAAAATAAAGGCAGACAAGGAGGCAATGTCTTCTGCTTACCTGGCACAATGCTTAAGCATGAGAAAGCAGTGTATTTCTGATATGTCCCAATTAGACTACACATATTTCTGTTCAGTTGCTCTGCATGCAATCAAACTGTGTAATGAATATGAGTTAGAGCCCCTATTTAAATATTTACATTTGAGGCTCAGCTAGTCCTGTCTTTTGCTTCAGCCATTACTTGCCTTTCTAACAATTCTACTCTTTTCATGTGGTTTTGACAGTGGATTATGTCAAGGTTTTTAATCTATAGAAAGTAAAATGGATGACTGCTGGGACTTTGGAAAGTGAGCAAGGACAGGGAGAAGGCAGAAAACTTTGCACAGTAGAAGTTTTATTTTAGCAGAGCATTGGGCTATTTTCCAATGAGAGAGAGAGAGCTGTAAAAATAGGATGCTATGTGTCATAGCTAGGGGATCAAATCTCCTCACTAGGATGCAAATACAGTGTACAATCAAACTGAAGGAGATGTGAACAGGCTAAATTGGTATTTGATAAGGAAAATGAGGAGTCCAAGACTGGCATACTAATGCTAGGAACCCAGATGAAAAGCAGAAAAAAATTGGAATTTCTAATGGTGAAGCACTTGGACATGATCCAGGCATTAATTATAAGGAAAATACAGAATTGCTGAGTATATATACTGGGGGGGAGAGGGGCATGGTTCTGCATTTGGAGTGATGATCTATGAGTTTGTATCATAATCCATCCACCAGCCAACTGAATATAAAAAGGATTTGAATAAACAACTTCTAAATACAGTATTTTAAAAATATTTTTTTAACGTCAGAGTCCTTAAAGATTAGGTTTCTCCTAGACTTTGTCTGATGTTATTTACTTGTAATTTCCAGAGAAAATGTGACAGCTTCATGAAACTGCTGAAGTGTTTGTGTACTACCACTATACATTAAAGGGAAACAGGTAAACTGGAGCAGTCTCAGGCTTGATCATGTGGTACAAGCCCTAGGAGGGAGGGTGAGAGAGGACTCACACCATTCAGCTAAAAAGGAGTGAAAATGAGGAGCATAATTGATCAAGATAATTTTCTGAAAATTAGATTTTCTCAAAGAATTTGATGTGATACTTTGACAAGATTATGATTGTTTGAGAAAACTGTCATGTAGCTCTATTTGGACTCCTGTAGGGTGAATGACTTCATGTTACCTCGCAGTATTTTTCAAAATACACCACAGTACACTAACAATAAAGCATAATAAGAGATTAAGAGATGGCTAACTGACAGATTAGAAAAATATTTGTCAATAGAGAACCCTCATGCAGGTGTCTGTATTTCTGCATTAGATATAATTTTTTTTCAGCATTTTCATCATTGTCTGGAAAATTGGTGCTCACCACCAATGAGGTTTCTAAAAAATATAACAAAACCCTACTGAGGTGAGCAGTACAGTCAGAAACAAAAACTTCTAAGGAAGCTGGCACATGTCAAATTGTTTCTAGTACTCAGTTTGAAGATCTCTGAAGATTTTTTCATCTTCTTCAGTTTCTCTGATTCCTCTGCATTGCCTCTTTGGGTTCTCTCATTGGCAGAGTGTTTCTGTTGTCTGCTAGATGTCTTACGAGTTCTCTGTATTCAAAAATATACCAGTCTACTCCAGACATGATTACTTGGCTACATCAGTACAAAAAAAAACCCTAGCCACTCTCTCATTTTGAGGGCAACTATCATGGTCTGGCCATTTCCACAGTGTTACATTTTCCTTACTTTCACATTGGGATGGTTTAATCTAATTTGCCCTTTAAGAGTGGTCCCCGACCTCTGCTAGTTCCCAGGCTTTTTTCTGGAGTAGTGACAAAGTCAAAATGCTGGCAGGGACTGCTGAGTGTTCTGACAGTGTGGGTGGATGGGTTCCAGGGACCAAACCTGTGCCTGGGTCTGCGTTATATTAGTGCACAGACAAACTCTCTGCAAATCAGTGTTCTGCCTCCTCTCTCTGACATCTTTTAATGTGTAGTCATCTGACAATCAAATTCAGTGCACATGAAGTGAAACATGTATTGCCCTGCCTGTGATCACCACTTCTAAAATACATCCTCACAGGTACTGCTTTTCCTGAACTCTACTGCATTCACCCTTCATGTAGATGATAACCTGAACATTGCTTTCAACCCCAGCTTCTCCTCCAAGCCTCGTATCCTGCCTTGGGCTACCAATTGTCCTATGCAGCTTACACTCATAGTACAAAAATTAAAAAAAAAAAAAATAATAATAATAAGCATAAAATTATATGGGGCAGGGAATTTGAAGTGCACCTTCAGAGTGGGGAAGGATATGGAGCACAGGGAGAGTCATATAACAGAAAGCAGGTTACGGATTTATAAATCATAAATAACATACAGTTAAACGTGAAATTCTAGAAAGATATGTGGACAGACAGCCAAAGAATACAGGTAGGGAATTGATTTTTCCTCTGCAAGTGCCCTGCTCACTGGATTTAAGTACCCAACCATTTCTTTCTTGCTCAAGAAAACAAAATAATGTAGACATACTTTTGATGTTAACATTTTCAAAAGAGACAGTGAACAATTTGAAGCAGTATAGAAAAGACTCATAATAATATTCAAGGACTGAAGTAAATACCATAAAACCGTCTGTTTATCAAAGCTGACTGCTAAAAACGTGTAAATACCTTCTTGTTACCTGATACTGAATGGAAAGTGCTCTCACCCTTGACAACAGCTGAGATGTGAATAGGAAGAACCTGTTCCAACCTGAAAAAAATGTTAGAATGGAATGTTATGCTATTTGCTTCTTTTCTATTTATGTGTTACTGTTTCTATATACTAGAATATATTTTCACCTGAAGTACTTAGTGTCACATAGCTTGTTTGTGTAGGCAACCAGAAAAGCAATGGTACTTTTATCACTGAAACAGTAATGCAAAATTAGTTCATAAATACAGAACAGCCTTTGTCCCTGACTATTGATGAATTATTTGAAGTAGTGCGTAAATAACTAATATAACTTTAATGTGGTACACTGCCTGTGCCTGCAACTTGTTGGTACTATTTGTTCATCCTTCCAGGTGTCCAAAAATGAGTGTAAAACACATGGAAAGTGTATGCTGTGTGGATCTAAAATATAAAGCCCCTAAGCCAATCCCTGTGTGTAATAACTCCATTTTATGCAACTGAAGTGAACAAAATTTTAGCAGTGATAAATCTGGCTCAAGCTGTTAATTTATTAAACAATATAAAGAAGGGAGCAAAACAGTGCTTTTTTCTAAATATATTTCCTGAAGCTATATATTAAATATCAATGAACACCATATAGAAGACTGCCTCAGTGATTCTTTAAGACTTTATAGAACAGTGTGCTGTGAGCAGAGATTGCAAAATGAAGGATTTTTAGATGTTTTATTTAGCTATTTCTGTATGGGCTTTTTTTTCTTTGAGAAAGGCCCTGCATCATGCTGATGAGTGCAGTATTAACAACTACTGTATAATACCACAGTCATCATACCATCAAGTGTATTGCATTCTTCAATAAATTCCACTACTAGGCTGTTTCCCCTCTTAGGAAAAAAAAATCTGCCTTGATTTTACCCTTTAGTTCTGCCCTTTGTGCCGTGTGCTCAGGTCTTTGAGGGACAAATGCCCTCTGCTTTTACTGAGAATAGGTGAAGAGTAGGCAGGGTCTTAACAGCATCCGAGTTAAGTGCCCAGCAATATGGGGGATGAAGCCCAGCTTTCATTTTGTGTCCAGTAAGTGTATGTAATGCACATTAAGACTGGTGGAATTAAAGGAAATGTGAACTTGGATTCACTTTACTGAAGTCAATAAATTCAGTGGGTCGGTATCTAACCCTTTTAAAAGTGTGGCTCCATTGATTCAAAGCACGAGAAGGATCTCTCCCTGCATATTGTCCTGGGGATTGAATAGTCTTCAGCTCTAGAAGAACTGAATATTAGAACTCTAATTTACAATCAGCACTGTAAAAATCTTTGTCCTATTCAGATTGTCTGGCAGCAGCAGCAAGCACAAATGTGTTTATTGAAACCCATTCCAGGGCATTGTAATTGTCCTTATTTAGGCAGTCTTAAAAAGAGAGAAATATATAATTCATGGCAATCTTTAAAAACTGGCTGACCGAGGCTCATGACAAATGCTTACAAATGGGGATTAAAACCTGAGCTGTCAGTGAGATAATTAGTTTATTCCAGCACACTGAAAGGCTGTGGTTGTGATGATGATGGGTGCCATCTGATGAGTAAGGAGTCATGTTACAACACAAGCACATGCTCCCCCTTCCCCTCCCCTCTCCTCCACTATAGACCTTATTTAGCCAGCTATGATACTGCTTTTCACAACAGAAAAAAGGAATTGTTTTAACTCCTCTGTTTTCTGGTTCTTTTCAAATGGTGGTTGACAATCCACATTTGGCTAGAGTAGGATCTGAGACCAGAGATGTCAAAGAGAAATATTTGCAAATTCAGTCCTCACTCTTAAAGTAATTATTTTTAGTTTCCATCAAGCAGGCAACTATACCCAGATATTCATAAGCAGATTCCTAATGCAAAAACTGTCAGTAAATTGGTCATATTACAAAACAAAGTGTTCCCTCTCTCAAGGTTCCGTGTTCTGGATTTTATTTCTACCAGCATTGCTGGTCACATGTGAAGACTGCAAGTGGGTCATTATTTTTATATAGATAAGACAGCTGTGGAAGGAAAGAAGGAGGGGAAGTTAGGTATCTCTTCTGCTTTCACATAACTGCACAGCACAGAGTAATGTGCAGCTAGTCAGAAATAAATTCAGACAAGCAGCAATCTTCACACTAGATAAACTGTAGGGTGGTCCATAGACATTATTAAAGACAAGCACCTGTCTGCAAATTCTTATCCTTCAATTTGTGAGAATGAAATTCTGAAGATCAGATATATGATCACTAGCAGACTTCTTACCATGTATTTAACCCATAAATAACAGGAGAATGAAAAAAAAGACCTTTTTTTTTTTAAGTATATTCCTGATCAGAACAGCAACATTGCTTTATAAAATGCCAGCCGACTTCAAATAATAGCTGTCAAATAATCTTTTGCCCCCTTTTCTTTTATCGCCTTCAATTTATTTAGGTTCCTAAATTTACTTTTTGTATTATTACAATGCTTTCCAAGTATTTTGTTATCTAATGGTGACAAAAAGCAATATTGCTGGCTTTCCTATGTCAGACGTGGAGGTGCATAGTCCATTCCAGTGACAGTAAAAGTACAAAGATGAACCAAGTGTAGGAAAATATTCTTAAGCTGTTAGCCTGCAAATTACAACTCCTTTTAGGAAAAGAAATAATAAAGCTGGATCTTGAGAACTAAAGCACTGGCAGCTCCATAGTTAAAGATTGAACTCATCAAACTAAATGAAGCCAAAGAAACCTTATTATGCCAGTTAGACCTATCTCTGCAAAGGACAAGTCTAGTGAAAACAGTTTTCTCCAATGAAGTTGTTAACAAGCAGTAGAGGATCTGAAATGCATTTATTCCAAAATATATGCCAAGCCATAGAGAAAGAATCCAAGTGTGAATAATGCTGCAGATGGGATTTCTTTGCATTACCCAAGTAAACAAAATGCAATACCAAAGTGTCCATTGGAAAGACTGAGGTGTTATTCATGACATAAAGCTTGCCACTTCAAAATAGATAAAAATGCAAAGAGACAGCATGCATTTTATTGCTTTTCTTACTCACCTAAGATTCACTCAAAAGAAGTGGTATGATTTTTTTCTAATTTGAAACTCATGTCATGGTTAAGTTGTATTCATGGGATTCCTGCTGATGTCACTAGGATATTAAAAGGCAAAACATCTCCACATCATACAAATGTTGTGATGATTTTTACCACAGATAGGAGATCTGCATTGCAGCCGAGTGAAGGAAACTTTGTTCTTGGTCTTTAATAAACTTCCTGTCACATCTATCACTCCTGGGCTCAATAATTTCAAGCCTAGTGAACTTTCTTCTTTCATGATTAGTGAAGTGCCTGTAGCTGGCTAACAAAGGTTAGTTATTTTCTAAATGTCTGTTTTAGCAGAGTGTAAATGACTGGAGAAGATGAGTGCAGTGCATGCATGTAATACTTTGATGTGATGAGATTAAATATTTTATGAGGCGAATCATTTCCTGCTGCCTTGAATGTGCACTGTGTGGTTTGGGGTGGTTTTTTTTTTTTTTTTCTGTATTAAAAAAGTGGATAGTCGTGTTATAACATTAGTGATTATGAAAGCAAAGGCATTTCTCTTGTGAACCGAGTCATATCTCTGTAACTCCTTTCATTTAAGTCAGCGGTTGAACACATGACCCGTGTTTAAGTAGCATGATGTATTTTTGATATGGTAAAATCTTACATGGAAATATGCACCTTGGTTTGGGGAGACATGATCAGTGTCCTTTCAGTGTGAGCAGGTTTCGTGAAATGAGTCCACCAAGAGGTTTTCCTTGCAGCTTAACTTGTAGAAACTGCTACCATCTTTTTGAAGGTTTTGTTTCAGGAAGAACGTTACTTGTGTAGTTACTACCACCACATACTGCTTTTGAATGCAGGCTAATATAACACTGTGTTGTGTGAATCACTCTCTAAAAGAGTCTGACAGCGTTTCATAGTGACCCCTGTGCCACTGCTAAACTCTGTGGATGGTGTTCTGAAAATGTGTGAGCGAGCTGGGGTCACACCAGGCCAGGATTAGAACAAGAGGTTTCTAAGCAAAAAAAATTGTATTGATGGATTCAATAATTTATCATTTCTCCTATAAAGACAGTAACTTTTAAGTTCAGAAGCTAAGTAGGTTCAGGTGAAGCTTTTGTCTTTACTTGCTGAAATTTAAATCTGGAAATTCTGCAGTTTAGCGAATTCCATGACAGTGTTTGTGGAATTGCAAATAAAGGCAGCTTGGTTACAAACAGCTGTCAGACATGGCTTGCGCTGTCAGGAGTTAAGCAGAGATGGATGATTGGCATGAGCCACATATTTTTAGTTAAGAAATTAAATATCCACATAATTACTATTTTTACGTTTTAAATTGTAAAATTGGTTGAAAGAAGAAACAATCAGATTTAAAAATTATTTTTTTCATTTTTCTTGCATTTTTCATTGCATTAATTAATAAATTACATTTTAAATAGCTTATTCATAAGAAAATTGATCTGCTTTGTTGACTTTTTCCCTTCCCTTCTTCAGATTTTCCTCCAGGGCAAACAGCTCTTCAGCTGCACACCTGGCCTAGAAGAAACCTCACGTTTCAAACTCTGCTTGTTATGACAGTGCCTGGTATGATGATCCTGTTGGAAGCTGGAGGTGTGACAAAGTGAGGTGCAGTCGATGAAGCAGCTAACCCTTCCAAGTCATACTGCTGCTTCAGAGCAGCTCTGTGTCAGATCTAGGGGGAAAGGGGGTAGTTTGGGTGTACGGGCCAGGAAAATCAGTCCAGTGTAACTCCCTGGAATTCCTTGACTAGGACTAAATGATTTTTTTATCATCTACAGTAAGGTGGGCTGTTTTGGGCGAGGTTGTGTTTTTATATTGCTGCTCTCACAGAGTACTAATGGTAAAAGGAGCTACTGAAACTGGCTTTGTGAATGGGGAAAAGGCATTCCACAGAAGTACCTGGGTGCTAGAGAGTGTTCCTGAGGGGTCAACACAGCCCTCTGTCATTGGCTTTTCCTCTCTTCACTGGTTCTTCTCCTGGAGAGAATAAAGAAATAAATTGTTATACTCTTGTCTATTCTAATGTTGATAAAGAGCAACACTGCCTGTCCTCGGAATTACTTTCATATTTATGCATGTGTACAGGACGAGGCAGTCTCTGCTCATTGTCCTTATGTCACACTTTGATCTTAGAGTATACTTGAATATTTCATAAATAAGATGAATCCTGTTTATTCCAGTTTTTATGTTCACCACAGTTTGAACAGTGACTCCATTGTGCAAAAGAGATGTAAGAACATTAGCTATGGACCCTCCATTTTGCATTGCACCTCTCAGGTGTCTTTTTTGTGTCTCTGAACAGCAGCAGGAGCTCTGCCTTGCTCATCCTACTCCTTGGGTCAGGCAGGCTGCAGTGATGGGAAGCTACTATCTACAAACATATTGTTTCAACATACTGTTTCACTGGTTTCTTACCAAAAAAGAAAAATGAAAAACCTGCCCAAAGGACATAAAATACAACAGAAAACCAAGCTCTGTGTTTGTCAGAGGATGGTGGGTATGGTGAGTGTTAACTTTTAGACTCTGGCATGAAAACAAATTAAACCAACTACTGTTGTTGGATCAAAACATTTCTTTGTGGTAGGTGTATTATCTTAATTTTTTTTTTTTAAGACTTTGCTTAACTAATATTTGAAGATAGTATAACCTGCCCAAACTCATGTGGGTGATAGCAATATAAATGTGAATCTAGGAGGTCGTAAAGTAGTAAAACAAAAAAAAACCCAAAAACCAAAAAACAAAAAACCTAAAAAAACCCCCACCAAAACAAACAGAACAAACAAACAAAACCCAAACAAAAATCCCCAAAAAACAATGAAAAGCCAACAAAAAACCAAAAACCCACTAAAAAAAAATCAACAACAACAAAAAAACCCACAAAACCCCAATACAAAACAAAAAAACCCAACAAAACAAAGAAAACAAACAAACAAAAAACCAGGATTGAAGCACCGTATTCTTAACTGGAAATCAACCATCATTTTCTAGTGTTAATTATTTTAAGTCAGTCAGTTTTGCATTTTATTTCCATAAAAAGGGCACAAGAAAGGTTACAAATCCATGTCATTTACTGTGAATGAATTCTTTTTTTGAAGCTCTACAGCATACAATATTTAAAATATGCCATCACTGAATATTTTTCCCCAGTCAGGAACTAAGCCTAATGAGCCAAGAGAATATTTATTCACAAAGATACCTATGAAGCTCAGAAAATATACAGTCATCACTTAAAAGTCTTCAGAGCTGACTCAAAGTGGCAATTTGCACTGGTGATGCACATAGTTGGATCTGCATTGAAAGCATCTCCTGTAAGACAACTACCACTCTTCTGTTCTTCTTTGTTTTCTTCCCATTCATTTCTGTGACACCTTGATCCTTTCATTAGTGAACAAGAAGCAACTCTATAATCGATATTTTGAGCTAGAAAGCAATTTCTATGGGATTTTTTTTTAATAATATTACTTATATACAAAGGACTAGATTTTGAGTTCAGTGGTACCTTCAAAAACTCTGCACATTTCGGGTGATTTACCATGGTTTTGCATACACATAGTTTGGCAGGCTATTTGGCAAACATCAAGAGAGTTAAGTACAGCATCCTAAAACTGAAAACCAATGCAAGTTTTATCCACTTAAGCTATTAGGGAAATTGATGCTCTACACAGTAATATTATATTATTATATTCTAACTATAGTAAATAATATTCTAGTATTTTCACTTCTTACGGGGAAGCTGAATGAGTATATTTTGTAAGAATCGGTAATTGAAAGAACAGGTTGCTGAAACATGTGCAAAGTCATGAAATGCCTTCACCCAAATAAGCAGTTATAGTTAGGTGCAGTCTCAGAATAGGGAAAAGATTGGTTTGCAGCTCAGTTTAGGGCCATCTAAATGCCAAAAAAATCTCGAGAATGGTTTGATCACTGTATCCAGTGCTCTTGTAGGCTTGTTGATAGCCTTAGAGGGCATTAAAAGCATCTGGATGTTTCCAGAATGCAGGAAGGTTGGTTTTCCTGGAGGAAAAAGTGATGACTCTCTCCTACACTACAGTGCCACCTACACTTTCTCTCTGCTGAGCTCCTACATGCAGAGATTACACTTAGGCATGGGAGTGGTGTTCCCCTGCTTTGCACTGGAGAAGGCACACAAACCAGTTCTCTTATGGGAATCCAACAGCTGATATATATTGGGCCATGGTTATGAGCCTTTGTTTTTCTCTGAGAAACTGACGTCCAGAAACGTTAGAAGATTTTATACAAGGTTTTCTCAGTCTGAAAGTTTTAATAGGCTGCCAGTTCTGAATACTTGTTTAGGGGTATTTTTATCCATAAGTTGTGTTTTTCTTCCTGTGAAAGAAGTGAAAAGAAAATAATAACAGAAGTTTTTAATCTGAAAAAGACATGAGTGTAAGTTAAATTAATATTTTTCTTTTGATTAGCTCTCATTTGCTACTGAGCTGTGAATTTGCTTCTTCATTAGACATGAGGTGAACAAAGGGAAATCTAATTAAAGGTTGTTACCTCTCCACACCATTGGTGCCTAAAATCTGTCATATCTATTCCCTGATAGATAGTCCACTATAAAGAAATGATCACTGGTTTTATTTCAAGGCCCAAAATGTAGCATGCCAGGTCATAACCTAAGAAAAGGTTGACATAGATATGAAAATTAAAGCTGCTTTATTCTCACTTTAATCATAATACAGGGCTGAAACTAGAATCCAGGCTTTTTTGAAATTAATGAAAGCTTCCTATCAATGAAAGCAAAAGCAGATCTCTTGAATGAGAATTCTCCTGACATACAAAACAATGTATATGTTGAAAACCAGTTTAGTCACATAGGCTTGGGGTGAATGTAGCTGTTTGTTAAATCCCAGCTGAGGAAATAGTCTTGAATTAACCAAAAAATGTTTCCTTTCCTCTGCATAGGGCAAGGAATCCACTCGAGGACATATTTTTTCTAAGGCATCAAGGTTAAACTGTCTGCACATTAGCAGGACAGCACTGTCAGAGAAAAGCCCTTTTGTAGAAGTATGGTACACATTGAATTAAGCAGCCGTTGAATTAGCCATTGAATTAGTCATTGAATTAACCATTAACTAGCCATTGAATTAACATACACTGAGTTACCCAGCCAGCTCTAAGCACGACTACAACAGCCAGGTTCATCTCTAGCTACCAGCCATATTCACACACACATTTATGTAGACATACATATATAAAGATTATGAAGTATAGGATGTATATGAACACATATCTTTGCATATAGGCACTGTTTGTGTTTCAATTTCCAATCTTTGTCACGTGCAGATAAGCTGTGATCTCTGATGAGTTTTAATTTATGTATTCAAATCGCTGCTAGGCTTGAGTGAAGAGAAATAAAAATGTTTCCATCTTTAATGTTTGGAATATTTTCAGTGGTCCACTTCTCTTACAAGAGTTGTACCATCTAACAGAGGTGCCAAAGCAAAGCCAGAGGTAAGCCATGAGCAATTAAGTAGGTTTGCAGGAGGCAGAAAACAGTAGCTGTTCCTTGCAAGTCTGTCAGGGAGTCCTATGGTTAACTGCTACCTAGTTACTGACACTTGCAGAAAAAGAAGGGAAAAATATGTGAGAGCTTAAGAAGTTATCAAAGAGAAAGAAATGAGGAATTAATGCTACTGGGATACAAAAGAGTTCTGCATTGTTTTATGGATCTTTTTTCACCACTTCACAGATCTGTACCTCAATATTCATGGGTGTGTGCCACATAGTTTTATTCCAGAACAGCACAAAGTAGGTGCAGTTTGATGATGAATCTGGTCAACAAATCTGGTTTTATGTTTATATTTTCATTAGGATAAGGTTCTTCACCCAGAGGGTGGTTGGGCACTGAAACAGTCTCCCCAGGTAAGCAGTCACAGAACCAGTCCTGATAGAGTTCAAGAAGCATTTGGACAGTGCTCTCAGGCACATGGTGTGATAACTGGGGTGTCCTTTGCAAGGCCAGGAGTTGGACTCGATGATCCTTTTGTGTCCCTTCCAACTCAGGACATTTTATGATTCTATGATTTAGACTTGAGTGAGGTAACAGCGCAGAGTGGACAGGCGACAGAGCTGATATGTTCCACTCAGTTATCCAAAATTGCCGGCATCCCAGAAGCAGCTCTTTGCAGCATGAATTAAAGCACTAGCTACTTCAAATCATCAGGTCTGTTGTATTTGATTCTGGACTTACTTGATGCAATTGAGCATAGCAAATCCAAGAAGTCAGAAGTATCCCCTCTGCACTGAGCTCAAATCAGGTACTGCACCTGTATGCAGAGGCTTTTTGTCCATGAGTTCTACCTGGCCATCATCCAAAGAGCTGTAACTATAAATTAGTGCTAGACATCAGAATCTTCTGCCACAGCTAATGGAGTTACCTGGTCTGATGATGTTCCTTTAAAGAACATGTAAAGGATTGTTATAGCACCCTATGACACAATTAAAGATATTTTAGATATGTCTACATTTTATACTGTGAAAAGCATCCATCTATTGTGTCTACTCTGAGTGGAATAACAAAAAGACATATCTGCTTCCACACTCACAAGAAATTAAGAGCTGGGCCTTGACAAGGTTCATTACCTTGGGCTAAACATCACATGGTCAGATAGTTTCTTCTGAGTCTGTAAGTGGACAAAGGCAAGCTTATACTTGCCCAAAGAACATGTTATAAGCTTACACAGTTTTACTCAAAACAGCTTCAGATATGGTCTGGTCTATATGCAAAAGATTTTGAGGGTAGGATACAAATAAATCTCAGACTGATCAGTCTTAATCCAATATCAGAGTAGATTTTTTGGTCTGTTTATACCTCCTAAGAAGAGGTTTAAGTTAAATTGAAAAGCTATGCTTAAAGCAGAGCAAAGCTGTTTACGCTGGGGATTATACCAGCATGGCTTTTCCTAGACAGCTATATCAGCATGAAGGATAAAATGTAGAAAAGTCTGCAGATGTACTGTGATAAAAATGTAATAAGACATAGAATGGAGAGGAAGAAGGACAAGAATAACAACAATTATTTGTTGTTTGCATTTCACAGGCTTTGAACAACTTTTAAAAAAGAAATATTCTCTTTCCTGTTTCTGTGTGAAAGACTGAAACAGACAATAGGGTAACATATTTCTGCCAGGACTTAGGAAACTACTCTGCTGACTATAGAGAAAATGCTGCCAAATTCAGGAAGTAAACAGGCTGAAATAAACAGAAAAACAACATTTACTTTTCTCAAATCTCTTAAAGTAAATCCTCTCTTCTAGCAACCATATGTCTAGTTCAGACACAAATGTTACTGGTAACTCCAAGTTGCTTCAATGAAAGTATATTGTTCATGGCCTCTTGCATCCATGGCACACTCCCCTGGAAAGAGTTTGCCCCTTCACTCACCAGCACAGTGAAGCATGCTGCGTGTTGTTACACATGCTGTCACAATCTCGGCAAGGGTGGAGGATCTGTAAGCCTCCAGACAGGGGCTTAAAAGTTTGAGACAGCAACATTTTTGGGTTTTGGCAAAGATGGTGCCAACTGTCTGGCGCTCAGGATTTCTCCTGTCAAGTGGTCCATGAGGCAGCATTGGCACCAGCTGCACAGGAAATAAAGTATACCTGAACCCGCAAAGGGATGTCAAGAGCCTCAATGAAGCCTCCAGCAGGCACCAAAGAAAGAGTGGCAAGGCCAAAAGAAACAATTTCTCAGTTGTTGAGCAACTGAGGTCAGAAAGAAACTGAGGGAAAAGACACGTGTGCTGGGTTCAACACAGCATGTCCATCACCTCCACACCCATGGGCTGGCCCTGTGAAAATGGAAACAGCACTGCTAGAGCTGGAAATCCTCATGTTTCACTTCAGTCTTTGAGTACAATTAGTATGTCTGAAAAGTGGAGTGTTATTTTTTATTGTCTATGTTGTACTGTCTACTGCTGAAATGAATTGCTTCCTAAATTTATTCTAATATATTAAAGCACCTATAGAGGAGGCACATGGCCTACAGGCTCCTAGAACAATGATTTCCCACCAGTGACGTTCACTGCAGTAACACGGAGCCAGCACTTCCCAGCCGCGGCCATTCCCAGAGCGCTCCCGGCTGCCGCAGCGCTCGCTCGTGCGGAAAGGAACAAAACCAACTGCTTTTGGGTGCTGTGCACAATAAAGGCTGCAAATTCCTAGGACTTGAGATGCTGAACAACCTTGGCTCCCCCCAAACCCAACAGGGCCCTCGGCAGCTCCTGGGATCTGTCCCCTGCCAGTGGGAGCACCTGTTCTTGGCCGTGGTGGAGTCTGCTCCCCTTCTCCACCGCGAGGCCGCCCAGCCTCCAGCCAGAGTGTAGCTGTGGGTGAGAGGGCTTACGGTGGATCAAGGTGTAGCCTGTGTTTTGGCATTTTCACAGACAAGCTCAAGAATTCTAAGGTTTGAAAAATAGCACAGAAACTCTATTTTTTCAGTGAGCACTGCTTCTGGCAGTGATTCTGATAGATGTTCTGAAGCAGAATAAGCAGCATTCAGCCTGTCCCCACCATCTGGCCAAGTCCTGTTTTCCTTCCCTCATGCAGCTCCATTGGAAAATATCAACAGAAAGTGGGGTTTTCTTTACCAAGGAAAATCATGTGTTGGTTTGCACTATAACTCATGAGTCCTTTATATTCTAGGAGAATACAGCTGCAGTGCAATTCATGACAACCATTTGAACTTTCTGAGATAATCTGCTCCAAAACTTGATAAGAACTTGATAAGAACTATGTTCATGCTATACACTGGGCTAATCTGGCAGCTGAATAAATCTCGTTTTCTGCCCAATTGCAAAATAAAGGTGACAAAGGAAATATATTCAAAATATAAACCAGTGATTTGAGAACAGATAGAAATCTGAGCAAGTACTGAGTTACAAACTTTCCCTTTTTTATCCATGTGTCTTGCATGATCATAGAAAATCCTTCTGATTAAAAATCCAAATTAAGGAGTGACTGCATCATTAGCTGGGCAAAACACAAGGAGAAAAACACAGGTTATTATTTATTTGTTACCATCTATGGTAGTACCTTGAGGAAGAACTGACCACAGAGACACTATTGCACTGGACAAATACATAGAGAGATTCCTTACTGTAAACAAGTAATGCTTGAAAGAATGAAGCAGACGAAGTATAAAACGATGCAAATGCAAACTTTTAATGCAGAATGCTGAAGAACAGTCAAGATTCAAACCCATTTATTTCACAATCTTTTATATGTTTATCTTTCATTGCTATGGAGATAAAACTGTACAGTTTTTACCTTAATTCAAAGTAAGGTATGGGGGAAGTCACTCTAGCATTGATAACTTTGCCTTCCTAAATTACCTGCTCTGTTTCAGTTGTTCGTTTCCTTTCTGAAAATCTTTTTCATTGTTTTTGTTTGAAATGTATGGTATATGATTGAAATATATTTCACCTGAAAATTTGATCTCATGTCTCTTTATGACCACAAGAAATGTCTGTAAATCCTCCCTGGAGTAATTCTGCATCTCTCAAATGTCTGCTTTTTTCTGGGAGGAATCACCCTCTGGAGGAGGCTGTCATGGTCCATATGTAAAGCAAAAGCCTATATCACTAGCCTGGGCTGTAACTTTTATTTCTAGAGACCTGAAATCAAGCCAAATTAATTTTCATATAAACAATACTGGCTTTCCTGGTACACCTTTCTACTCCTAAATATCATTAAATAAATGTCTAATTAAACTCATTAAAAGGAAAGAAATGCCTAATGAAAACACTATGCCAAACAATTTGATCCTAGAGACCGTGAAGCCTGGTGGAGACTCATCACTTCTACTGAGCTGTTCAGAAATATTCTGATTCTATAGAGACAGGTGACAGGATAAAGTGTGATGACACTTTTTGATACAGAGGACAGACAGTCTGTATTACATCTGACCACATTTAAGTGTCTACTGCATCAATGAAAATATATGAGTAAAACAAATGGTATCACGTTTATTCGCTTGCATTGAGGCCAAAGTGGGTTATTTTGACTGTCTTCCTGCAGTTTCTCTCACCCTCTTAAACAGAGGGGCCATGCAGAAAAGTTATGTTGGGAATGGCTCCTGACATGTGCTGACCTCTGAGCTGTGCCCAGCATTTTTTGGTAAAGCTTTAGCAATTTTTTGATAGGGATGATTGAATTCCAGTCCCCAGCACAGCTTCCTGGCCATGTTTAATTTCTTAGTGTACAGATAGCCTTAAGGTGCAATTCATCTCCTCTCAATACAGATATCAAATAATGTATGTAGATGAATATTTCTCCAACTGCAATCTGTGAAGCATTTGGTGATCTGTAAGAAATCACAAGGTGATTTCACAATTGTTTTGAAGAAACTTCAATTTTAAATATAAATTTAAATTCTTTAAATATTAAAAAATTAAATATCAATGTACACATATATATATTTTCAGGCATGCAAGCAGGAAAACAAAATGGAGGAAAATAAATGTCACTGTAGTTTTTTCCCAGGGCAGCTGAATTTTATTTGGTTATTAATGAAAACCATCATGGCAACACTGTACTATATGGTCCTTGGCATCATTTCAAAAAGGTTGTCTGGAAGTAAGTTTTAAAAGAGTTGAGGAACAGCAGGCGAGATGACGTCTGTGTGTCCATGCAGCCCCATGACTGTTCTGTTTGAAAGGATTTGCAGATGCATCACCTCGGGTGGGAGGTGGTTTCTGTGAAATCCAGGTATTTCTTTCCTGTGCTTAGGTGTAGAATGAGGCAGAAGCAGAGGTAGATGGAAATGAGTCTCATTAGGAGGTTGAACTGATATGAAAAGTGGACTGAAACCGTTATAATTTTGCTGTTCTGAGTGTGTATTCCATCACCCCCCACAATGTTTTATTAGTAACTGTTTCAGTTGTGCTACTCTTGATGCCAATCGTTCCTCCTGTGCTACCAAGAGCACTCTGAGTTTCTGATTCACATCTCTGTTCCCCTCCCACACTGGAGCACTGCCACCTCTGTGAGGTCTCTGCTGCCCTTCGTCCCCTCCCCAGTCCAGTTCTGCTGCGGAGCAGAGTCTGCACTGGAGATCTTCAGCCCAAAGGCAGGAGTGAGAAAGGAAGATACTCCTTATATAGTACTGAAAATGAAGAGCAGAAAATCCTGGGACAGCTGCTGGCCGTCAAGGACATTTTCAGGGGGTGGAGGGATCATAGCTGGAAGCTCAGAGCCTTTCTGTACTGCTGTTTCCATCACAGAGCACCTTATACAAGTTCTCCAGCAAGATCCAGCTGGCAGAGGGATGGGAACTAGTGAGGGGAAAAAGACTCCTGTTGTCCTCCTGATGCATCCCTGTCTAAGCAAATGTCTAGGTTTGACAGTGCCTCAATACTTTTTAAGTATTCACTACTGAGAAATATGTGAAAGAGGTCATCTCAGGTTAGATTTGGATTCCTCAGACATATGTCACATGAGATGTCCCTGGTATACCCATGCACTGCATTTCTCCAGTCTGCATCTCTAACTTTGAGAGACACTTAAACATTTACTTTATATGAATTCATCTTTTTATGGTCTGTTCCAATGTCATGTGAAATTTCTATTAACTGATATGGCCATCACCCATTTTGTCTGTGCCATATAATGGGGTTTTGTACAAAATGGTTTTGTGGTGTCTTAGAAATGTCGTGTTTTAATCAATGTCTCTCTGAATGTTAAATCTAATGAAGGCTGCAAGTGAGAGACTATAAATGCACAGAGAGAGTTACCATGGAAACCAGAGCAGTATCTGCCAGGTACCCCGCACTGGCAGCACGGTGCAGCACTGCCCCAGTGCAAGGCAGAAACTTTCCAAAACGTTTTCAGTAGTCACATAAGAGCTGGGTGCTGTTTTGGTGGCAGCTTGTAGACTGGCCAGTGTCATGATGGTAGGGTGGCAGCTGGTACAGTCAACTGCTGAGCTGGCAGACACTGTGTGATTTAGTATCTACTTCTGTACAGCTTCTTTAGCAGAACTTAGGAGCCAAATTTCCTGAAACATTTGGCCACAAGCTGTGAATTTGCAGTCAGATATGAACTTTTACGCAGTCAAATACACCAAGGAACCCCAAAGCTCTTTCAAGCCAAAAGATAAGGAAGCTGCATGCATTAACAGAAGCTGCACCCTCAGAGATAGGAAAGGAAACCACTTCCTAGAGATGACGAAGGTGAGGCATAGGAAGACCACAGACCCAAATATTACTAAAGGTCCCATCTGTCACGTGAAGGGTGGGGAATTTAGAGTGCAAGGGAATAGTTGTCTAGCGATTTCTCTATTCGAGGTCCCTCTTCAGAGGCACCCAGCTTGAGCTGTAGCACTACTGATATCAGAGCTGTTATAGAGGAATCTACCTTTTGGCTCATCCTTTGACACGCAGAATTGAACCTGGCCATGGTGGCTGGCTTGCATAATTTCCATAACACTCAGGAGAGCCCTCACTACTGAAAGGCAGATGCAACTGTCCTCTTGGCCACAGGCTGGACAGTCCTGACTGCAGTTAGAAGAGATGAGGCTCCAGAAAAAAAAATTCAGAGGTTGTACACTGTAGTTCTGGACTTGCAATCCTCTGGAGCTGCAGCTTCTGAGTTTTCTGGCTTGACACTCCTCTAAGATGAAGGGTTTAGGACCTGCAGGATAGAGAAGCCTTGTCATCCAGACGATCCTCATGATGTGAAAAAAGCCCTTCTGGGAACCTGGAGGATACTTCTGCTCAGGAACCAGGTGCTCTCTGCCATCACTGTGCATTTCAATACTCATTCAGTGATAAGTACTGCAGAATATTTGCTCCTCAGAGCCCTTCCTTGTCCTGGTCCCACCCATCCATGGAGTGTCCACAGAAAATTTGTGCAATTACTCAGAGGAACTGTGGAGCAAAGCCAAATTGCTACCAAGAAAACATAATATTTCACTTTTTCTCCTTATTCTGAGTGACAAAGTGCTAGGACACCTTTCTAGGTTATTAAAACTGAAGAAGTTTTCAAAGTGCCATTTATTTATTATCCTGTTTCATTTCCTTTTTGCAGCTTCTCAGAGCTCAGAAAATAAAACTACACTGAAAGCTCTTTGGAGCAGGGATCATTATTATAGTTATTTTCAGTGCTGCATGATCTCAGTTCCTGCATAAATCTTGTAGTCACTGTTGTGCTATATGTGCAGTAATAATAGCCAGGGCTGTCTACTAAGTATTGCATATTACATGTGTTCATTCCCTCCTTGATGCTCCTGGGCTTGCACTAAGCTCTTTTATTCAGTCTTTGGTAGTAAATCTAATCCCAATCTAGAAAAGAAAATAATATATATATGCTTTTATTGTAACTTCCACAAATACAGGATGTTACTTTCTTTAAGATGTGGAGTATTTAATACATTTCAGCTCACAGGGAAATGAGCCTTCCAGTTCCAAGTGTGTAAAGCAGCAGAGTGAAAGTGGGCATATTTCAAACAGACGTGAGCACTCTCTCAAGCTTGCTCTCCCTTGGCTCTCAGCCACAATTTTAGAGTAATTTACCCTAATCTGCCATATGGTTTTCTTTCTTTGCATTTTATAAAACTGCAAGGCTAAGTGAATGTGCCTCTTCGATAGTACTGACACAAGCCTGATTTAATTTAAACTTCCATATTAACATACCAACTAAATCAATGCTGCAGCCTGTGAGGGAAACTTCAGTGCATGAGCTGTCATTAGTTTCCAAATGGTTCTAGCCTACCACCCTTCAGCTGGTTCTCCCTTATGATTGTTATTTCTAGAGGTCACTCCAAAAGAACACCAGGCACACTCCAGCAGCCTGTGACCCCCCATTCCCTTCCCCGGATCAAACCAGGCCTTCAGTAAGACATTATGCAAGCCTGAAATCACTTGCAAACAGCAGGCGTTCTGAGTAAATCTGATTCATCATGTGGAAGATCTATATGCTTGCTCTATGAGAAGCATCTCTGACTGAGATTTCCAGCAAGCCCTGCCAGTGAATCCTTTTATTCAACAAGTCCGTGCAGTATACTTTTGTATCACAGATGGCTTCAGGACTCAGAGACAATTTCCTTAAATAGGCTCTCACACCAGGCTTGTCTACACATTTTACTTTGGAATTTTTAGCCTGTAACAAGAATGTGACATGGTTCACTAAACACACACTCCATGTGCATTTTAAGCACACCAGTTTCCCCATCAGCTGCAGCAGAACTGCTGCCCTGCCTGGTGCCCACGTACACTCATGTGCACGCCTCTTTATTGTCTTTACTGGATCAGTTGGGGTGTGGATGGCAGGGTCCATGCTAGCGTGGGCTCCTGGCTCCACAGCAGCAAGTTTGGCCTCTGTCGTGGTCAACACTCAGCTCAGCTGCTCCAGTGCAGTTGAATACAAACCACTTTCCAAGAGGGAGGCTTTTACATGAAAAAATAATATCAGTTTGCAAGAAAACAATTGTCATGCTGAAGCTAACTGTAGTTAAAATTTAGTACTCGTGTATAAAGAAACAAATAGTCACAGAACCAGGGAGCAGAAGATACCAAACTCCTGCCAAACTGGTGTAATATGTTAACCATTAATGAGAACCAACCTACAATTTAACCAGTATGATAATTAATAAAACATGGAACCTTAGAATCTTATACTGAAGAAGATACTAATTTCCTGGAACACATTATGTCTTACTTAACAGTAATAATATTGATGCTTTTGTCTGGGTATGAACAAGTAAGCAGCAAAGAAAATTCTACTCTCTCCGATGGCGATGCTGAACTATTTCAGATTAAAAAGGGTTTTTGGGTTTTTGTCCAATTAAGGAAATCTAAAACCCCAAGAAATGACAAAGTAATGCACCAAAGCAGTCCAAATAGGCCATCATTTTTCAGTCTGAGGACAAATTAGGTCATTTTAAGTCAGTATATTGTATGAATTTCACATCCAAGACTATATAGGCAACTTTCAGTCTGATCCTTTGGTAGATATGGGCTGCTGAGTAATCAGCAAAATCACTCATCATATAAGAGTTAATTCATAACTATTCCTATATGCTTCAGAAAATGTTCTCAAATTAGGTTCATGAACAATAAACAATCTTGGAATAATCAGATGTACAGCAGAATTATTGAACTGGATTTTGTCAATTAACTGGTTCAGAAAAGCAAGCAAACGCCAGAGATTAAAGTCTCAGAACTCTCACAGGAGGAGTTTTTATGGAATGGTCCTGGGGCAGATAAACAGGATACAATCCTTTCCTTACTGACAAATCTTGACCTCACATTTCCCCCTTCAATATGGAGCTTTCTTCCACCTGGCTGTACTAAATTTTGATCTGGGTCTTCCTCAATCCCACCTGTTGGATCAGATTAATTTTCCATTAAGTATTTAAATATACCCAGAGTCAACACAGGCACACAGTGTGGAAGAGTGGGTCTGGGGACACACCTGAGACACTGCCCCAGAATGCAAGATGATACCTAAAGCCTTCTGCTGAGATTTACATTCAGTAATCCTCTAAAAGAGGGAATTCAGAGAAATAAAGTTGAGAGAGCTTCAAAACCTATAGATGAAAGGTAGCAGATTCCTTATCCAGCAGTTTTGCTGATGTAACGTCTCAAAGTTGTTGTTTTTCCAGCCAAAACTATTTCATGAATTTGACCTAAATTTGTTAATAGTTTTGGGACAACCAGAATTGCTTTTTTTCTCAAATAAACTATTCATCAGAAAGAAAATTACTGCTCTTGTCACAGAACACCAGCTGTCTACCCATTCAAATAATAATAAAAAAGCTTTAAAATAAAAAGAAGCAAAATTATAAATCTTAGAATATCTGTTAACAGTCACAGAAAGCATGTAAAAAGAAAAAAGTAAAAAAAAAGAAAATAAGGAGGAAAGCTAAAGAACATGGAATAGTATGGGATAATTGTAAAACTCAAGAGGTTATTCAACCAAACAGATATCTTTCAGAAAATGGAAATCCAGCCCAAACGAAGCCACCAAAAAAACCCATAAAAAGTAGTTTGTAAAGTGGTGATTGGGATTATGAAATACATGTGCTTATGTTGGTCGTATTATTTTGCACATATTCTACACAGTGAAATTGTAAAGGGCAAGAAGGGAATGTGAACAGCAAGCAGAAAACTGAAGAACAAAAGATGAATTATGCAAATGGATCAGATTTGGGAAGCTGAATTTGTTGCCTCCCCAACAACTTGAATAACAGTGTTTAAATACAACTTTCTTTTTGTAGAAAGCACCACTTTCTAAGCAGCCCTTCCAAATGCTTTCCCATCTGTTTCGACAAATGTGATAATAAGGAGGTTATGCTGCAAGCTCTAAATAAATCAAGTTATTTGTCCATAGTAGGAAACACAAGACAGGTAAAAGGTTGCGCCAGTCACTGTGCTCCAAGTGGTCATAATACCAAATATCCTTTATTTTCTTAACTTGGCATTGCATCCTAAGAGATGAACACTACCAATTTAGGTTTGATCAGTCTAGGTTTGAAGGAAGAGCAGAGCCAAACAGATCCTTTACAATTCTGCCCTGCATGAATGTCTTTAAGCAGCTAGAAAAATGAACTATGCCTGGAAAAGGATCCAGCAACTAGAGGGTTTCATTCCCCTGAATGTGAGCTGCTAATACAAAAATGCCTGAAAAATCTTGGTATTTTATTTAGCCATGGATTCAGGATTGAGGGAGGCTTTTTAGTCTGTGCAAGAGCAAAGGACTCTTTCTGTTCAGGGATACTCCCCCAGATCAGTGTTAGGAGCATGCAAATTTTGCTGTAGAAGCCTGACAAAAGCAACCCTCAGCAGTGTCACCTTCCATGTCCTCTTACTGCAAAGGGGATGTTGGCTCAACTGCTGGAGTGGGAGCTGAGCCTTAAAATTCTGGCCTTTATATCCCCAGTCTGTTGCAGTATAATGTTGAAGTAATTCCATTAGAAGTGACTAGATTTATCGCAGTGTGAATCTGGGATGTGTAGTCAGAATCTGGCTAGGACAGATTCTCTGTTTCTGCACTTACTATTCTCAATGCAGCTGAGATTAAAAAAAATGAGAATGATCAGAACAGAAGCTGAAAGCATTTCCAAAGTAGGGTAAGGAAACCTTATAAACTATATTGAGATCAAAATAATAAGGTATGAGAAAGAACTCACATAAATACAGTGCCGCAGCTTTAGAACTAAGCTGTATCATTACAGGCCTTTGAAACAACATCCAACACCAGAGGCACAATGTGGCCTTTTTGAAACTGGGTGAGGTAGGAAGTCTAAGCAATCCAGGTTTCCTTCAGCCTTTTCAGCATCACTGTCATTTTTACAGGTAGAAGATCATGGAGTTTATGAATCACTGATGTCTATTTCCTAGACAAACTGAACAAAGTCAAGAGGAAAGAAATGAGGTTTTATGGGTAAAGAGATACCATGTACCAGTATATTCTCCCCAGAAGTTCTCTGTTTGTCGCATTTAACTTTGCCCATCCATCCCAAATTTCCAGATGTGCAGTGATTTCCCTGGAGCAGAAAATCTAACTGGGTTTCTTCCTGAGCAGCCCCCAAATTCCAGGGAAACTGACTCTGGGCTGACCAGCTATATGTGTGTATCTGGGACACAATGCACATACTGTGCACTGAGCAGACAGCCTTCTCACAGTAAATTTGGAGTCCTCCTGATGCATCAGATTTACTACCTACGTGCAGAGAAGCTCTGCAGAGCACAGCTGCTGGGGTCAGTGCTTCTGGGGTGATCAGTGCTTGTGAGACATGCCACCACCTCAGCAATCCCTACCAAAAATCCAGCTGATTCCCTCTCCTTTCATTCAGGTAATAGATGATAGGAGCAATTTGTTAAACATTTATCCTGTGGAGGCAGCCGATGAGAGCAGTTGAAACAGTGGAGGAGGTGGTAACACTGCTTGCATTGCTCCTGGCTCCACCTTGGCCCTGCAGATGGGAGCAGGCTGGGTGCTCATCCAGCCCCACTTCCCTCCAACTACCTCTTCCCCAAACCTTCTCTGTCCTCTAGCACGTTGTGTGGGGAGAGGCTGTGCCAGGGGGTCCCTTGAAGGCACATGGCTCCAGATCTTCTGCACAGGTTCCTCCTGACAGCTGGCTCTGCCCCACCATCAATAGCCTGAGGAGTGCATTGTCATCACAGTCATTCAATGCCCAACTCCTGCTCACAGCATGGAAAAGAGAGAGATGCAGCAAAATCACAGAATCATGGAATTGTTTGTGTTGGAAGGGACCTTCAAAGATCATCTAGTTCCAATCCCTGCTTCCATGGGAATGTGCTGCTTAAAGGCTCTGGGGGACTGCCTCCCTTCCCCAGTCTGGCATAGTCTGTCTAGCCAAGCAAGCTGCTGGAGATGCCTTTGTGACTCAGTTCTGATGGAGGAGAAATGTGTGCTTCCCAGGAAGAGGGAGACTTAGATGGAACAGGAGACGCAGTAGCCCTGTTCCTGTATGGAGGAATATTAATTGAATTTCTTGATGGGATATTAGGGTTATATTAATTGAGAATAGAAATATTATTTTAGCTGGAGTAGGCCTCTGTTTTAATTCAACTCTGCAGAATATAGACTAAATTCACTCTTTGATGTTTCTTTCCTACCATGTGACAACAGAACTTCTAAGACAGTTTGTTTACTGTTTGTTCCATCTATTGCTAAATTCTATGAGTCAATACATCTCATTTTCAGATATGTGCACTTCAGTAGAAAGAAATTCACCTACAAGCTGAAAGGCATGTATCATGTCAATAAAGACAATATTATCACATTAGATATTGTGACAAAACGTGCATACTTAATGATTTCTTGCTGGCTTCTGGACTGAATTCCTATCAGGCATTCATATATCTCCTCCTGCTCACTGTCTCTTTGCTTCTGATGCTATCAAGCAACACCATGCTTAATAGAAATCTTCTGCCTCTCTGTTAGCAAGTAATGGCTCTGTGCAATCTGGCTTGCATTGGGCATAGAGAATTTGGAGGAGTGCTTTTTCATTGTTTAGGTAAATGTTTCCTCTTTGATCCAACATCTGCCCTTTCTGCTGCTCACTCTGCAAATTGATGCAGATCTAGCAGAGGGATGGGAGACATTTATAGGGCTTCCTGTTACGGAGTAATTTGGAGAGCATCATTTTTCCCTGCTCACATTTTGCCTTCAGCAAAAACAATCCAATTCTTTGTGTTTTCGACAGGAAGACAATTCTTTGTCTCGCCCTTTCCTTCTAGTTCTCCCTGAAGGCTACAGAAAGAAAGAACATGAATAACCAAGCAATGAAATCATAAAATAGTCCCGTTTACTGTTATCTTTCCAAGAACAGTGAAGGCATTAAAGTTCTAAAACCTTTTTTCTTGAAGCAAAGATTGCAGCTAGAACAGGAAATGACACAACATAAATTCAATTCCTGACAATTATTATAACATGAAAGGGAAATAGTATAAATCACTGTTGTTAAATACTCTGTTCATTGGCTAGATCTGGCCCATTTGAGCTATTTATCTAGTTCCTGTGACAGATTCAGATTTTGCACCACACATGCTTTCATTTTTTAAAATACATGTTTCAAGTTTTTATGCTTCTGAAAAAGAGCTTCTGCATAAGTGCTGAGTAGAAGCTGGTGAAAGCTCGTGCATAGTTGTCTTTTTTAAACTACAGAACACAAAGCATGTTATTTTTTAAAAGACAAAGTCTAGCCCTTTTCATTTCAGTTGGTGTTAACACATGAACTTAATGATAGTTTATGAGGTTGACATTGAAATATTTCTCAGAAATCAACATTAAGGAAAGATAAAGATGCAAACTGGAGCATTTTGTATAAAATACCATTAAAACTGCATATATTTTGGGGGAAAGGAAATCAGAAATATCATGCATATCTCTAAAGCATACCTAAGTCTGGCAAAAAATTTGTTAAACTCCTGTGCAGTGAAGGTGTGAAGTTTAAACAACTGAAGAAAAGTAGATCCATCTGGGAAAGTGTTAAGAAAAGAGCTGTGTTGAATTCTCCATCCCAGCTGCATACAAGGCTGACCCAAAGTCTCCTGGGGGTCTCCCAGTTTTAGCCACTTCAAAGGCATAGTGTAGTATTTTAGAATAAACAAGAATTTCATAGAATTAATTTTTTTGCTTTTGATATTAATGCAAACATTGATTTGTATTGTTATAAATAAAAATAGTACCAGTTAGATATTCTTCATATATGAGATTTACTTCACAGCAATAACCATTTGGTCAGATATTTTATTGGCTTCTCACTTAAATTGCAGTGCTGCCTAAGGCAGTTGCTGTTGGAAACAGAATACTGCCCTGACAGACTTTTGAATCAAAAACTACGGCCATGCTTATTTTATACTCCAATGCATTAAAATTTACTGCTTGCTTTCCATGCTTTAAGTAAAGTTACTTCATTAGGAACGGGACATATAGTTTTATGATGTACTCAGAAATGCAGTATTTTGAAACAAATCATTCTTTCAACAGAGTAATTCAAGAAGTGTGAAGCTGTAAAATCTAAGAAAAAGATGGATTTTTAAGAAGAAAAAATTATTCTGGGGAATGGGATATTCTATTATAGAAAAAACCCTGAAGTATCCAAGAGTCATGTCTTCATATACTATTCCTAATTTAGCTTTGAAGTACTTTCCTTTAATTCTTAATCTTGTCTTGAAAAAGCCAATGATAGATTGTGAATATTGCTATTTTTACACTATATCTTACTGCATAATATATGTAATATGGACACCACAGAAAATATTCAAGATCTTACAAGTTTTGTGTCTATCTGGAATTTGGTATTACACAGGCAGAGAGCTTCAAAAAAACCAAGACCATCAACATAAAAGAAATTTTTATCACCATTTTTTAAATAATAATTGATTTTCTTTCTGGTTTTCTTTATGCAAAATAAATTACACAAAAAATGTGACATTGATTTATTTCTTTCTTGAATGTGCCCCTCATAATAAAATTATAATAATTTTTTCACACAGAAATTTGAAACTAAGACTCTAAATTTTGTTTATTGTTCAATAGAAATATGTATGGTTTACAGGTTGGTTACAAATCAGTAATTCTTTCTTGTTCATATATGTAACCCAATTAGCTGGTAGTTAACAGTGACTAAAGGGGAAATAGTCAATGTACATGCTGCCCCTCATGAGGGAAAATTTTATTGGTCTCAGACATCAACTAGAAACTGGGAAAACTAAAACATTAAGTCACTAGATTCCCTTAAAAGTTGAGCTTCCTCCAGTCACCAGCTGTCTGAGACTGTACTCAAACACAGAAATCTTTCTTCAGGAGAAGGAGTAGTTATGAACTCAGGAAAGCAGACCAGCACAAGGTGTATGAAGTAAGGAACAAACAGGGATCCCTGAATCACTGCACACAGAGACACTGTACTCCTGTGCAGTGCCATGGTAGCAGCGCATTTAATGCTGATCCTTTACCATGAGCTGCACCGTTCTGTCCCTGCTGCTCTGCAGATCTGCCTTTGGTTCCCTCAGACACTTTGTCACACAGATGGTTTGCAGTTCCCCGCTCCAGTCCTGCCCTTGGAGCCCTGTCAATCCCACCAGTGTCTTTGGGTCATTGCCATTGGAGCAAACTGGGACCAATGGGGAACCCTCCAACAGGGCTGGAAGCAAGTCCTCACTGTAGATGGATCTGTGCCTTCTCAGAGTCTTTTGAATGGCCAGATGCTCCCAAAATCCCAAACTGGACCGCAAAGAGTTGCAGCTTCTGGTGTGGATAGATTGGACAAATGAAACTCACTATGGGAATAATAAGCGGTTCTTTTCAGTAATAGAGAACTTTCTACTTTCCTGGAACTTCAGGACATGACTTTAATTTATATTGCAATAATTTCAAGCAAGAAATTAGTATAATATATTAGTATAATAAGTGTATTACAGGCATCAGTATCATTCACTATGTCTTCTCCAAAATTATAATACTGATATTTTCTGACATTCAGCTCCCACCGTTATGGCAGAGGGTTGGTTAAAGCATCTCATTATAGATCCAGAAAATTCCCAGATAGATTAGTTCAGCAGAAAATAGGTCATTTAGTAGGGAAATGAAAGTCAGATGTGTACGAGATCGACCATCTCTCTTTTAACTGGTCCTGCTTAAGGAATTATATTTTCTTCAAGTATGATAATTTTGATTGGTCATTTTTGCTCTGGCTTTATTCAGAAAGACAGCCAAGACAAGACCCAAACCATTCATTTATAATGAGGGAATAGCTTCAAGACCCTTGTGCAACTGCATTTAAAACTACACCTAAGATTACCTCTTTTCCATATTCTTAGTGTATTTAACATGGAGACTCCCATGGTGGAATTATATCACCACAAAATAAGTTATTTACCTTTGGAAATGTTGGGTTCAGCCCCTTGAAACCTGTTGAAATATGCTACTGCAATTTAAAGCCACAGACCTGCCTCTGAAGTGACTCAGAGGTGACAATCAGGGCATTAAATCAGTGGGTCTCTGCAATTGTGTAAATGTTCACTGCTCTGACTGCTAGGGATGCTTTCTCAGAATAGCACAAAGAAGAAGTTGCTCAGAAGAAAGTCTGAAATAAATCCCTCTGTGGTGAAATTCAGGCCTGGCTGATGTCAAGGAAAAGTCTGGCATGAGCTGTAAAAGGCCAGGATTTCACCCTTTATCACACCACTCCCATCCCCGAGGAGCAGGGGTCGTTATTTATTTATGTGGTGCCATTAGTGTGTGAGGCACATCGGATGTGCTCCTCGGTTGGTGCAAAGCCACACTGCCCCATTAATTCCTGCCCTGCTTTCGTTCTCCAGGGTGCAGTTCTCGCTGCCTGGAACAGCTGGAGCAGCCATGGGAATGATTGCAGAATTAAGACCGTAGTGCTAAATTTTCACACCTCCTTATGATCCCCCTTTCTAAGCCAGAGCTTTTAAGGAACACAAAACAGTTCTCAAGAGACACTTTATTTATTTATTTGCATTTTTATATTAAAAAAAACCCAAAACAACAGCAACAAAAAATGTGTTGGGTTGCAGTGCCAGCATTTATAACCATCAACTGAATAGAGTTTACAGTAAAACACTCTGGTCATTAGCAAATCTTGATAAAATTCCTGTTACAAGCATGCAATTGAAAAGCAGATCAATATCCTAGTCTGTCTGAGACCTAATTGCATTACTTCCATTTTCTTTCCTTTTTTATCAGCAGAAATTTTGTCCACTCAGGACCAGGGAAATGAATTTCAGCAGTGATGTCCATGGGATTCCTCTGAGAGCCCCTCATGGGCACAAGGTTGAACTGGAAGAAGATGGTGAGTTCCATCTCTCAGTCTTGGATAATAACCTATTATGAACAAATTACATTATTTCTTGTGTCTTCGCCTGAACTTTAGTTTGGCTATTTGGGTGTGAGGTGGTATCAGGGTAGAATTTGTTGCTGAGATTTTTGTACTGGACTTTGCACTGCTGGACTGTTATTTCAGGCTCTTTATTATTAATATAAAAGATAACAGACAAACAAACATAAAACCCCAACCTTGTGGCATTTGCAGAAGAAGCTGATTTTTCAGAGTGAAAGCAAATCCTCACTAATAAAATCTAATAAAATCAATATGTAAACCCTTAGTTAGAAATACAGCAAGCGTTGCAGAGGCTTTAGTTATCACATTGGCATCAAATGGCCCAAAACTAGCTTATTCTGCTGATTAAAACATGAAGTGTGGTTTCAAGACCAAATTCCTTTTATTCTGATGCTATGGAGCATCATCTATCTCCATCTTGATCCAAAGATGAAGCTCACTCTCATGTCTACTTGGCTTTACTTGGTCTGGTGAATAAATACAGTAAATGACATGGGCAGTATCTTTGGGGGTTTTGGTGGGTTGTTTTGAGATTTCTAGTGTTTTGGTTTGTTTTGTTGTTTTGTTTTTTTTTCCTTTAGGGTAGTGAATGGGTTGCCCAGAAAAAATGTGGAAACGGCAGCCTTGGAGATACTCGAAAATTTACTGAACAAAATCCTGAGCAAGTTTACTCTACTTGGTGTTGCTTTGATGGGATCATTGGACTCAATGACCTTCAGGAGACCATTGGAACAAATTATGCTGTAATTCTAGGACCTTAACAGTAAATCACAAAATCAGATGAGCAATCACAGCTTCTTTGTGCAAAGAAGGCCAGACCCACTTCCTCGCTGAGATACAGTTCACTCAATTTGCTCAGGGCAAAACTCAGCCTTTATAGTTCACAAAAATAGAGGTCTGCTCCTCAGCTGGAATCCCAATGTACTGAAATACAATTATACCTAAATATAGGATGGAATATTTAGTAATATGCAGCAATAGTTACACAGTGGATCAAGCAAGCAGTGACTGAAAATGAAGAGCCAAAATCTGAGATGTAGAGAAGATTTTCTCTGAAAGCAGGACACATCCAACAGTTTCGTAGAATCATAAAATGGATTGGGTTGTGTTATGGTTTAGGATTCTCCAGTTTAGTGTTTCCATACTGCTTTTTCCCCTCCCCCTCCAACTGTAGGCACAAAAGGCCCATGTGAAAAGAGAATTTGAGCTTTGAGTCTAGTGAGTTCTGTGTCTCACTAGGGAGATTTTCAGAGGTAACTTCTATCTTTCTATCTAAGGACCCAGATCAAATTTACTCAGGTCATTTTCCATAGCCATTGAAACACCACCAGATCTACAGAAAATCTTAATTTTTATTTCATAAGTAGGAGTTCAGATAATTCAAAACAAAAAGCATGTTTTGGTTATTCTCTTCTCTAATTCTCACTTAACTAATAATTATTTACTACTTCTTGAGCCAAATTATTGATGAATGTAACTGTCAGATTAAATGGTGCTACCAAGGATACCACTTCACAGAGCATTCAAAAGAGGTCATGCACATCACCTGGTGTAATCCTCCCCATAACGGAAGCCACAGGACCTCCTAACTAATTGCTAGATCAAACCCAATAGGCCATTGTCTTTGGAATGATCCCCATTTTCAAATTTCCAATGGTTTAGAACCCATTCTTTCTCTGCGATTCTTTTTCTGTACCTTCAAAGGGTGAAGTGGACATTTAATTTTAGTCAATTTTTTCAAGCTTTGGCTTTTAGCCTTTAGATCTGTTAGGCTGGAGAACTCTGTGAACAGATTTTTATCCTTGAAGCAGGTACTTCAGGTCCCCTTCCATCTTCTACCAAATATATGAAAACAAGCTCCTTATTATGTGCCATTTTTTCTAATCCATTCATAATTCTTTGAATGCTCCCTGAAGCTATTCAATAGGGAAAATCCTGAATTCGAAAGGTGAAAAGTTGTCTTTGGCCTTCTATGACTGCAGAGCCTATGAGCTCCATCCCTCACACATCTGCATCATCACCTTACGCAGTATGTTGGGTAGCCCCACAAATTCAGAGGTGTAAATTCCAGCAGAGAGCAGGCATTGCAAACTGGAACCCTACAGGTCTGAGGTCTATTCATAGATCTAACGATAAAGCATGGTCCCTAGTGCTCACCCACACTAAACAGAGCTTTTGAGGAACACCCTCTAACAATGCCTTGCAGAGCATGGGAAGGGCAGGAATGCAATTGTGGCTCCCAGACTCTCTTGACCCAGTTGTAAATTATATGTGGGTAATAAGAACTACAGCTTACATGAAAGTGACTTCCTCTGTCTGACTTTAATTGTTTTATGGAGACAGATTGCCTAGAAACCTCGCTGCTTCTTCAGTAATAACCATTGGCTTTATGATAGATTCTGGGATTTCCTACTTTAAAGAAAGTTCATGAGTGTCTGAGCAGATCTTGGATCCTCTGCCAGGAGTCATGCAGACACAGGTTTTAAGCCACCCAGCTCATCATCAATGAGTAACTGCAGACACTCAGGCTGTTGTCTGGGTGCATGGCACTGAGATTTCCACAACTTTTGAAGCCCCTCTAAACGGGGAGCTACTGCGGCTACCCTGCCTGCTGCCCCCACAGATGATGCAGTTCAGGTATTACTCCTGTGCCACAAGCATAGTAATGTCTTCAGTATAGAATACTCTCAATGTTGATGAGGGGTTTCTGGTTTGTTTGTTTGGTTTTTTGTAAAGCAAAAGATTGATGACCTGATTTGTTTGTTGTTATCATTTGCAACAAATCATCAACTGAGGTATATAAATATTGCTCTATTTAATTCAAGGGAACAAATCTTCAGCAGGAGGGTTTGAGAGGTAATTGGGGATTTCTTTTGAAGACAATGATACAAGCCAAGGATAAAGGACATGAAAGATCCTTCTGTAAAACTGCTGATCTCTCCTCCGTCATTGAATCATTGCTCTACTGTAAACACGTGATTGTACCCACTTCTTTTAGTTAAAAAAAAATTCATAGGTTTAATTGAATAAAAAACAAAACATTCTCACATCCCTTCATCTGTTAAAAAGCAGTAGAAACAAACACCTCTCAACTTTTCTGATTGGAGAGAAAAATCTGTAAAATCATGGAAGTGTTAATATTGGAAGTAGGGTCAGAAGCAGGACAAGAGGTTTAAAATTCCTTTACAAATAACATGAGTCACTTACTTTAAGTGTAATGCTCATGGTGGCTGTGCTACATCCAGTAAGTGTCACTGTAGGTCGTTTCAGCTGTGAAATGAATCAGAGGTGTTTCATAACTGCACAGTTGGCTTCCTCTCTGCTGTGAGTATGACCTTCCTCCATGGCAGAAGCAATCCACTGCAAAACACAAGGTGAAAACTCCTAGGTTAAAACAATAAAAGAACTTCAGTGGAAAAGTAGTCTTGTATCATGTTTTTAAAAAATAGTCAGTGGTTTAGTTGGACTGATAAGATTTGAGGTGTTTTCTGCTCTGGCATCAGCTTATTTTCTGGTTTTAGGTAAGTAGTTTCAGATGCATTTTGGACCAGATGTCAAATCAAAACTGGAGGTATGGGCTTTATCCTGTTTCCCAGGAAAATTATTAAAACTCTCATACTCCAGTTTGAGCAATTGTGTGAAATGAACTGTGAAATTGTCTAATACCACTTGGGATAGCCCAGAGTTGTACCTGAAGTCTACAGGTATCTTCTGTCTCTCGTGGAGGATAATACTGTTCCACAAGTGTGCATTCCTAGTCTGTACACTGTTGTGTCTTTCAACATCAGTTAGCACAATTAGCTCAGAATCCAGCTTAAAGCCTTTGGAATACTTTGGCACTAACACTGAGAGTAGTCTTAGTTCTAAATTTCATTTACAAAATTAATTATCTCATTGCCAATGGAATATGTAAAGTGCATCTTTTATGACAAGGGGAGAATTATTTCGGCACTACTAATTTTAATTTTAGTTTTATGTTATTTACTTTTGCTATTTTTAAGGATTTTTCTTTCTTTTACATTGTTCTTTTTTTTTTCCCTTTTTGGTTGTGACTGCTGGTGTTTAATTTCTGAGGTAATTGAATTTTGTATTGCAGAAGGACCAATGCTGTATATATTGGGTTATAATAGATAACTATAAGAAATTGAAGATAATGTCTAGAAATACTAGTTACATACACCTACCTAAAAACCTGAGCTCAGTTTTCTGACTGAATAATCTAAAAAAGAAAAACAATAATAAAATTCTTTGAATCTTTCCTCCACTTGCTAAGCAATTAACTTGTCTTCCATATTCAAGGAGATACACTCCTCATTTCCCCTCCATAGGAAGGGAATGGCCAAGCTGGAGCATGGAAGTGTGAGAGAGATTTCAGTACATGAGAATGAGATATGAAATTGTCTATGTTAACTTAACTATTCATGTTTAATTTAGTATATCTTCATCTTTCCATAATATATATGTAGAATTCAGTAAGGCATGTCCCAAAACTATTTTGATAGGCTTTTTATTTCTGTGAAGTAAGTAGGAATTACAGAGAAAGATACTGCATGTGATGAGGCAGTAATCCAAAATAAAGAAAGAAAAAAAAAAGAAATGACAGATGAAATTAACTTTATAGATGACGTTCCTCAGTTTTGTGGGGCTTGTGTTTCACTCTATCAGCTCTAAGCTTTTTATTGCCTTCATTTGAGCTGAAAAGGCCTAAATCAGACTGCAGAATAAAGACACACGTGAAATCTGCAGATATTAAATTACCTTCTTAAGTATGCATGGTGGGATACAGAAAGCTGCCAGCTCTAAAGAGCACTATGATCATAATGAAATTTTCTGAAAGAGAAGAAAAATCAACAAATTGCAAAGGGACAATTTCTTAAGGCTGAATGCACTCAGTTCTCCTAATGAATTAAAAAGTACAGGTTAGAGAGTTTGGGGGTTACCTGGAGCATGTATGTGGGAGGAGGTAACACTGAGAGTAATTGAACTTTTGGAGGCCTAAGATTGTGGCATATTCTCAGTTTTGCAGTACTTCAGGCAATCCAAAAAGATAATGTGAATCAGGCTGAAATTGTGGTGCTAACAGAGATGTCATTGGTTGAGGATGTGTGCAATAAGTCATGCAGGAGGCCAGAGCAGGCCTTTCAAATCATCCTTTGGAATCACGTGCTCAGCATCTTATAGGGAAGGAACAAAATGTGCAACTGATCCCATCTAAATTTAGCTGCATGCAATTTGGTTATCTAGATTCAATTAGTCATCCTCATTCCTAAAGAGTCAATGGAGGCAGATAGAACAATAAGGTGCCTTCAGGAGGTGTCTGTTTCTCTCCACTCCACAGGAAGATCAGGATGGCCGAATTACATTGATTAACTTGTAACTGGCAAAATTAATTAAATCATCTCTGCTTATGTCAAAGGAACCCTTTGGTCCTTTTCAGTTAGTGAATGATGATTTATCTTCTTGGTTCCTCTTGCCTGGCCCTGTTGGGGCTCTCTGGGCTTACTCATGATTTATATTGCATTAGGAAAAACAGAAGCACTCCTGCATTCACTAAAAAGGCTAATGATTTTAATCCATTCATGTAACATGTAGTGACTTTGTACTGAACAAGACTGAACAAGAGAAAAACTACTGAGATATTTGGTTTATTTGAATAGAATTCTTTTTATCTTATTCTTTTTATTTACAATATTATGTTATTTATAACATAAAACAGGAAGGTTGGACCTCAGGAGTATACATTGCCTCTAACAGAGGATCTGTTTTGTGTTAATTTGGTACTTGCTGAAAAAAGGAGAATAGCTATTTTTGTTAGGATGGAAACATCCTTTAATAAAAGCCTAGTTTTTTCTTGTACAAACATTTAACTGTAGACGTAATCTACATCACTTTCATGAAAGGATTATTCATTTTGCAATACCTGTGCTGCATTAGCAAATAGCTGTCCCTTGCTACTAATTTTAACAAATTCAGAAATATATAAGGAAGTGTCAAACATGTATTACCTGATGTGCTACAGGTCACAGATAAACTGTTGTTTTTTGTCCTTAGATGTTTCATTTGTAGAAGAACATACAATGCTGTGAAGCAGCTCCAGATCTTAAAATTCCTGCATTTTAATGATCTTATTTTGTTCTTAATGGGAACACTCAGGTACGCAATGTTACTCACATGAGCAAGTTTTCACAGTAGCATTTTTCTTTGAGCACTGGAGAACACAGTCTTGTGCATAGCCAGTTCCAGTTGTCCATAGATAGCTCACCAGAATAAGTAATATCTGGTCCTGCTATTGTGCCTGTAAAGTGTCTGAGAAAAATAAAGCTAAATCTTCAAATAAAGGAAGACAAATTTCACTCTTCTAACTTTGAATCTGCAGGACAAACTAATCTCTGAAAAACTCCCCACACAATTTGAGTGACGAATTTCTGCTCTTCACAAGTGTTTTTTTCCAGAGGTGGGTTCCTCTGCTGGTGGATTCACCTTCACATGCAGCATTTCTCCATGGGAAATAGCCCATAAGCACTGAAATCAGTAATGCAAATTGCAAACCCCCAGGGTGCTGATCTAATTTAGTTGGGATTTGTTTTCAGTTAAGAACAGGCGGTGTTTTGTTGCTTCATTTGGCCTGTCATCTAGATACCTTCCTCTTCCCTCCTAAGGATACTTCTATTTATTTTAAACAATTAAAGTGAAGGACAAAAGAGCTGTTCCTCCAATTGCAGTAATTCTGCACAAGGCGTAAAGCTGGTTCTAAGAATACAAAGAAAATCAAGTTCAGATACTGTTTTTTATTGATTGTGCAAAATACATGAGGAAAGTGCCAAGTAAAGGTCCATCCAATATAAGGATAAATGAGGTGGATCTTCTCTACACAGCTTTTCTAGTTCTGTGCTTGTGATTGGAATAAAAAATGCCCAGTTGCCAGGGGATACATGGCCCCATTCTACTACCTCAGCCTGAGGTTTGTGAAAATTCAATGTTAATGCTTCTTGCCTTCTCAGAATGATTTTATTTATTTGATTTTGCAAATCTTTGCCTAGAGGAGGAATGTAATCGTAATATGATGTAGCCCATATAAAACTCTGTTTCATTCTGATCATTTCAAGAAAATTTAATGTGATGTGAATGCAGATAAGTTCAATCTATCCATTAATATTTTAAATATGGAAGCTTGTTCAATCTGGAGGTGGACCAATTTAATGAAAACATGGCCTGAAGGCTAATTTAACTGAATAAATTCTTCCACCAAATGCCTTTGGTTCAGAATAAATCAATTAAAAACAAGGAGTTTACCAGTAGAGCCAATGAAAAGGAAAAGGCTGGATCAGAGAGTTAGGAGGGGCCAGAATTTGTTCTGTTCGTCCATATTGCATAGAGTTTTTCAACACCTTGAACAAATTAGTCATTAAAGAAAATATATTCTATCAGCACAGGCCCAGTAAATACAAGTGCAATACAAAGAAGAGGTCCTGAATTATCAATAAATGAATCTGTTATAAAGCACCAACTGTGAAAATTGCACTAAAAACCAAGACTGGCTCCTTGGGGTTTGGACTCAACAGCAAGTTATGCTAAGAGGGACATACTCTTTGGTACTCTTCTTTCAAAAAAATTATAAGCTTGTAAAGTAGACCAGGTGTCTGACAAGTATGTAGTCAGGCCCAGAGTTCTTCAGCAACCATCACTGTGCTCAAAAATGTAATTTTATTTACATACTCAATTTCAATTAGCTATTTTTTTAATGAAAGAGAAACTAAAAACGTTTAAATACGAAATCTTTATTTTTGAGTAGTGCTAGGAAGATATTTTAAAATTAATAATATAGTAAAACAAAACAGTTTGAACCAAACAGAGTACTTCAAATTGACTGTAGTTACAGGTTTTTTCATTTTGCCACAGGAAAAAACAGTGCCCTATTGTGCTGGTTTGGAAAGACAGGTGTCTTCTAAGGAAGGCAGGAGCCTCCCTGGAAATGGAGAATGTAAACCCCCTCCCTCCAAATTACTACAATTTTGAAATAAGGGTGCTCTCAGGCAAAGATATGGGAATAAGAATAACAGTTCTTTACTAGGAAAATGTAGTAGTACAAAAACCCAAACAAACAAATGAAAACACTGACAGAGTCAGAATACAACCTGACACCCTGTTGGTCAGGGTATTGGTAGCAGTCCAGTTAAGTCGTCCTGGAGTGACAAATGTGGTTCTGTTGGAACAGAGATGATCCAGTAGAAGGGTGTAGTTTTCCTCTGAAGGTCCAGTGGTGATGAGATGGGTCCTGTCTTCTGCTGGGAGTCCTGTGGAAACAGGCTGTCCTGGTGTTCTGAATCTCAGGTTTTATCCAGGTAGGAGTGCTTGACTCCCCTCTCTGGGTAGAGCATCTCACAAAGGGATGATGTAGTTTTATCAGTCATGCAGTGAGCCTTAATGGCCCATTCACAGAAGAGATCTACTGGAGGGAGGGTGGATCTTGGAAGAGATAAAGAACACCTGGCTTTATGGTAATAAAATAGAATATATAATAGAATAGTAATGGTAATAGAATATATACTTTTAGTTACATCTTGCATTGAGACCTAAGACATCTGTTTTAGTCTGAACTACCTCTTCCTCTTTTTTTTTTTCAGAAAATGAACCAAACCTTTATGTCAGAATTTTTTTTTTGTGACCACCATGAACCAAGACAAACTTGCACTGTCAGCAAAGCCATTGGAAAGTCAAATAGGGGGTGAGTGTTGATACTTGGAGGCTAGTGTTAAAGGTATGGCACCAAAGAACTTTGAAAGAAATAATGGCATAGATGTACATCTCCTTTCTTTATTTGTTCATCTACATTTTCCAAGTACCCTTTTACATGGGAAGAACTTACTCGTGTGTTGCATGAACCTGCTGCCTGGACCTGTGCCACTTTGCTCTCTGCTGTAGGAATAACAGAAAGATAAAAACTGGATATGAATTTCAGAAACAGCACAAAATTTCTGCAACAAAACTACAGAAAAAGTCTCAAATGCCTAAAATGAAAAATTCTCAGATGCCTATGGAGATCTGCTTTCCAACCTGAGCAAGAGAAGTGTGAGCAGTGTCTGACCAGCTTGTTCACATTTGGAAGCCTCTCCCCAGTTTATCAGGGGTTTTCACAAAGGCCTGCGTTGGCTCAGTTCTGCTTTCACTGGCTGTATTATATTAGTAAATTAAACAGAATAGCACTGGCACATTGTTATCCATGCTGTTAAATAGTTGGCACATTCCCTGAAGCAATTTTGCCCTGGTGTTTTCCCAGAAATTACCCAGATGTGGCACAGAACACAAGACATTCACATCAGGCAGTATGTGTTCAACCAGCCTCTTTTGGGGGCATTAAGCCATGCAGATGTGCATGTGTTATATCCATTGTCTCTATCAGAAATCAGCGCTTGGTACTTTTATTTATTATGTAGTCCCTGAGAACAACAGGAATGAACTTAGGGTATTTTTCCAAGCGTAAGTTCATTTCAAAGCGTCTAAATATCATTAATTGTCAAAAGGCTTTTACTTTTACTAGAAATAATTTCTAAAATGTATTGTAAATTATTATAGGCATCTTAATTCTGAAATGTAATATTAATGATTAAATAGTCAAAACAAAATCAGATTTAGGACTTTCCTTTTCTCTATCCCTCCTGCTGTAAAATGAATAGTGCCGTGGGCCAGTTGAGCATTTTTCTGGTGCATGGAGAGTGTCTTCCCATTCACCTTTTCTGTGATGGAGGAAAGTACAAGACCACCTGTGTGAAGCTATTAAGGAAACCTGCATCAGACTGAGCTTGACAAACTCATTCCACTGATGAATTACATTTGTCTGAAGAGCATGGGGACATGGTTATAAGAGAAAAGGAGAGGTGGAAAAGTAACTGCACAAATAGGTGTTGAGATGGAAGTTGCTATGTAGTATCACTGGATCCTGTGCCAGGCCTTAGCTGTTTAAGTGCCCTGTAAACCTGTGTAACCCTGATGATCTGACTGTACTGGGATATGATCTTTAAGGCAAAAAACCATGAGATTGGAGCATGGAAGAACCTGACAGTGATTATGAAACATTGGGCAGGTGCTGTAAAGGCAGCAGGGTAAACAAGAGAAACTGATCCCAAAACCGTGGCAAAGCAAGCCTGGATTTTCTGAGGGGACTGCAGCGGCAGCAGGAGGGTGTCTGTTGCCTTGCTGCTGCCTGGTGCTGCCGCATGCTCTGCACCTTACCTGCCAGCAGCAGCCCAGCAGCTCCTTTGCCAGGCTGTAGCTGCTCTGGTCCTCATCAAAACACATCTTCAAAAGGAACCAGAGACACAAGCAGTGACTTAAGGAAAAATGTAAGAGGAACAGGCATAAGTTTTTTGTTGTTGGGGGTTTTGAGGTTTTTTAAATAATATTCTCTGGTAAAACTTGTATGATAGACTGATTAAATGTGAACAGAAGCTCTTACAAGTAAAAAATAAGACTTTCAGACTGTAGGTCTACCAGTAAATAATCAGTACCAGGACCTGAACCTCTGCCCCTGAGGTCAGTTGGCATGGTGTGCCCATATTCACCCTGTTAAACTACCCTAGTTTTCAAAGTATCCTGGTTTTGCCCAGCCTGGCTGCTGGGCAGGTCCACAGCGTCAGCTTTCTCCTAAAGAGCTTGGAGACAGCGCTGGGCAGCTACCGGCAGTACTGAACCAGGTCTGGTCCTATTTAGTTCAGGAGAGTAGATGTAACCTTAAAATATACATCAAGTCATCTGTTGCCTTAATTCCACAGATTTCAAAGGATTTAGGCCAGAAGGAAACTTGCCCTAAGCTGTGCATTCTTGCAGCATGCTCATTATCACATTTGCCTTTGACTTGCACAGCTGTAAATCCATGGAAACCAGAGTAATTCCGGGATGAATCAGGTCCATTATCTGCTCGTGTTTGTACAGCACTTAGCACAATGGTTCCCTGATCCTGATGGGAATTCATGTTATTTTAGGACAATCAGAGCTTTCATTCGTTAAAATAAAGTATATTTTTAGCCAGAGCCAGTTTCAGTGGCAATGTATGGAGAGTGGGGGTGGAGTGTGTGAATGAAGGGGAAGGCACAACTGATTTCCCACCACATGACTCTGAGCACACCTATCATATGGCTGAGAGATTATCTCCTCTCCTGGCCAGGATGGCTGTGTAAATATGGCCAATGGGAGATTCAGAAGCTGAGACAGAAAACAAAGAACAAAACCTGTGAATATTATTGCTTATTATTTTAAAAAGTTGCATCATTTTTAAGGCTCAGGATGTGAAGCCTAGTGTCTGATTTTGAAATATTAGAGGTTAACATTGGTATCTTTAGTGCTTTTGCTGAAAAGTAATAAATCAGGTGCAGTGCCATTGCTTTCCATGGAACGTTACATCTTGAAGATGTAATTTGCTCAACACCATTTTCTCCCCATGCAAATAAAAGGAATTAGGAACACTTGAAAAAGCAAGAACTGTGCTGTGCGTGTTCAGAGGTGCTTGTTTCAGTTCTTCTATGAAATCTTGTTAAGACCAGTAGGTTTTATAAATTCTAATGAGATACATGTGTGGAACATATATAAAGACATTACACATGTCTTACAAAATATTTGCTATATAAGGAACCCAACTGTGTGTTGTTATTTTTCAAAGCAGAGTTAAGTCCTAGGAGAAGACAGAAAAAAACACCAGCTGAAAATCATAATCCTAGCAGGGCTTGTTCCTAGTTCCTCTTAGTTTAAAACTGAAGTGTGTGCTTCACCTTCAAGTTATTTTCACAGAAATAGATGGGGAAGACTGAGTATCAGCTGTCCTTAATCTAGTGTCCTGACATGACAGAATCACCATTACTTTCAGTAAATGTAAGCTGATACTTAAGCTTAGAAACATTAGAAACACATATTTTTACAATCAAAAATTACCAGCAATTATTGCTAGAGTTGTAATAAGTTTCAAAAATTGACGTGAAACTAGGAAGCTGTCTTTCCAGTCCTAACCTACCTGTAATGAATAGACTCGAAAAAGATAAAGCTCAAAGCTGGTAGCTTGTTTTCCTTCAAGCCATCTTATTATCCCACTGAAACATAATCTTAAAATTTCTTGCAGTGAAAAGCCATGTCCTGAACAGATTGTTAATTTAATTTAACATTTGAAAGTCCTCTTCTGATACGGTTCTTAATTTCACAGGTGGGCCCATTAATATTCCTTTACTTACTACTGAACAGAAAACATTTTATTTGATGTGGGGGGATAAACTATTTGGGGTGTGACTGTTAGGGAAAGGTCTGTCACTTCCATAACTCTGACACTTCCATAATTCTGTAGCTCTAAGAAACATTAATTTCCTTCCAGATCGGAGTTGCCCATCTGTGTCCCTTCAGCGTGAATGCAAACCAATGAAGGAGCACTGTGACACAGAGCTACCTGATATGTGTGTGCCCTTGCTGTGTTGTTGTGTATTTGTTCTAGCACATTTGGAGTGCTGGGGGCTGGCAGCCTGGCTTTAATGTTTCCATGGCTGTGTCAGAATCCACAAGTTGTTGAAGGCCTTTGCATTTTAAGAATGATTATGTTACAGTTTAGCGCATGTACAAAAATGTTGATAGCACTGCCTTTTCCCAAGAGTGATTGCAAGGCAGTGTGTCCCACTAACATCCCCAGGAGTTAGTTAGTCTCTATTTCAGTTGGATGAAACCCTGTTAGTTCAGACCTTTGACAGCCAAGGGGAGAAGATGTTAATTGTATCAAATTAATAGTAATGGTAGCATCTTTCTAACTATATTTGAAAATAATCTTTTAGATCACAGTAGGTAGGTAGTTCACAGTTAAAAAATAACCCTTTTTTTACTAGCAATGTAAATTGCTGCAAGGCTGCTTCTCAGCCCAGTGAAGTAATCTGTGCTCTGGTTGCTTTATAAAAGTATGAGATTAATCTGCTCTAACTGAAGTAATTAAAAGTAATTTTTCTAGGTTTGGACTCATCGCCATAGGTTTTTTTTATGGTCAGTAAAAGGAAGTGAGGTTCGTCGCAAAACCTTGTGCAAAGATTTAATCTGTGAAGATACCACCCTTCAGCCCTCCACTTGACGTGTTCATTGAGGAGGGAAAACAATTATTCTTTAGAAGTATTTTAATTCCCATGACATACTATTTATGCCACAAAAAGTGTAGTGATTTTGTATGAGTCATCACACAGAAAACAGAGAAATCTCACTCAGAAACTTCACATTTACACAGATGGAAGATATAGTTCCTTTCTTCTGTCCCAGTCACCATCAAACACAGAATGGTTTGGGTTGGAAAGAGCCTTAAAGATCACCTAGTTCCAATCCCCCTGCCATGGACAGGGACACCATTCAATAGACCAGGTTGCTCAAAACCTATCCAACCTGGCTTTAAACACTTCTAGGGAGGAGGCATCAACAGTTTCTCTGGGTGACCTCTTTCAGTGTCTCACCATCTTCACAGTGAAGAATTTCTTCCTACTATCTGATGTAAACCTGCCCTCCTCCAGCTTAAAGCCATTGCCTCTTGTCCTATCACTGCAAACCCTTGTAGATAGTCCCTCTTCAGCTCTCCTGCTGCAATTTACAGGTGCTGGAAGGTTATTCTAAGGTCTTCCTGAAGCCCTTCCTTCTGCAGGCTGAACAGGCCTAACTCTCAGCATAGAGACTCTGAGAGTCTGGAATATGGATGACAGGGCATAACTCTGGGATATGGATGACAGGGCAATACCCATCAGCACCATCAATCTGCTTCCTGAGGCTCATGCAAGCAGCATTGCTGGAGAACAGAGCACAACATCACCAGGTGGCTCAGCAAGGAGTTCAAGCTGGGAGAGACATTCTATCTCTGGAAATGCAAAGAATATCATACCAAGACCCATACCACCACAGCTCAGCAGTTAAGCACAGGTTTTATACCCTCCAGGTAGAGGTGGATCACACCAGGGCAGAATCCCCAATGGACTAAAGAGCAGTCAGTGAACAAATCTTTTTTATGGTCCAGGACACACAAAAGAAATAATAGGCTAAAGCATCAGAATTTCCCCAAGATGTGCTCTGTCAGTAAAAAGCTTTGTAAAGCTGAAAATGAAGTTGGTCAACATCAAATGAAGCTAAGCAACAACTTTCTTTTTTTGAAAAAGCCCATCACATTAAAACTCCTAAATTTTTTTAAAAGTCAATAAAATCTAAAGAATACTAAATGTATTTAAGCTTCTTATGAGACTAAATATGAATAATTTGATCTAATAAATTCTGAAGAGCACATGTTAAAGAATACTGAGGAATAATCTCAAACTATTTATGTCCCCAGCAATGATTTTCATAAATGTGTGTTATTTTATACCAATGATTTTTCAAGCAGAGACAGAGGTCTAGGTTATTATAGGTCTGAATAAACCTACTAGCAGCTAATTCAGCGTTTAACCTTGCCTGTTGTGTTACAGCTCCCTGCCCTTGGATTACCACAGAGCAGCCCAATAACAGTACTGCTCTTAATAAAACAGCAAATTATTTCAGATTGCATCACCTATGAGGGTGATGGAATAAGACACAGTAAGTGATGGAATAAGACATTATGGAACAAGGAGGACTAGAAGTATTTAAAAGGGCAGCATGCTTTTCTGTCATAGGCAAACCTATGGACTGGGAACTTTGGTCTACTTTAAAGAAATCTCCTTTTATTGTCCTGTGTGCATAGTTAGTTTTATCATCTGGTTTCTCCCATGCTCCACCTCTCTTGTTTCCTTATTGAAAAAATGGACTTCTGTTGTACAAAAAATCAAGTGTGCTCTGAGTAGGTCTAGACAAACATACAGCTGAAGTGAACAATGGAAGGGAAATATATCACTGGCTCATGTAAAAATATACAAAGGCAGGTCACTTAATCAAAGATTTCTTTCTGAATGATTATTCCATGTCATGGAATAGCAATATGTTATGCCAATAAAGCTAAGAGCTCATCAAGGAAATGTGACATGTTTGTCCTGACAAAAGGCAAAGGAGATCTCTTTTTTAACTTCATAATGTTCAAAGTAAAAGGAAGAAAAATAAAATAACCTATTATCATTTTGCATTGGGAAACTAATTCTATCCTTGGTTGCACATAGCTCCCATTGACCTTTGCATCATTTCCACAGATCTGCAATGAAAATGTTGCCCTAAATATATAACTGGTAGGGAAAGAATTCTTAATTTTCCCACATAAGGAAACTGCAATATTATACTGAAGTTAAGTCAAAGAGGTTGATGCCCTTTGTAAAGATTACTTTTCAAGATGAAAATAAAATCCTGCCCAATATTTCCAGGAATAAGCACTAGTGAATTCAGCCGCAGTGGAAGCATGTGTAGAGGCACATGGTTTGTATGATCCTGACACTGTGGGCTTTTCTTGGGAACCTGACGTTTTTGAGCAACAAGGAGCCTGAAAAAGGAAAGAGACTGCAGTGTCACGTAAGAAAAGGACCAAGCAGGAAATATGAATTCTATTACTTACAGTGTGATTACAGTGAGAAGTTTTCATTCTGACAGATCAAAAGCCATGATTATTGAAGCTAGAGAGAATGTTTATGGTCATGCTGGCAGAATCACCTGTTTCCTTACCCTTGGGCACAGAAGATAAAAAACTCTGTTATTTTTCCCCCTCAAATGAGTCCTCTTTACTGAAGATGCCACTGACATTTCAGAAACAGTCACACTGGAGTTCACGCTGACTCCAAGTTAGCAACATGGCATTGGCATCCACAGAGGTACACCAGAACCACGTGTTTGCACGACAAGCCCTTGGCTAGATTTTGCTATGCACGTGGCTTGCTCCTGCCCAGAGTCAGTGTGTTCTTGTGTCCAGCATTCAATAACTCCTTTGCTCCCACACTACTGGCAATTCCAATATTCAAAGAGCTTTGTTTACTTGCATCTTTGATTATGAATGGGCTTTTACTTGTTCTGAGAAGACCATAGCATTAATTCAGTAATTATCTCCTGAAATTGATTAATTTAATCTCTGAGTTTGATTTCAGTATGATGATTATTTAACATCTCAAGTGGAGGCAGAATAGTCATGATGTCACAGCATGGGTTTCACCACAGCCCACAGCTGATGCAGAAATAGTAGAATGAACACATTTTGGAGGGAGGACACAGGCTCACGCACACGTGTATTTATGCACATCACTAAGAGAGCAAGCAAATGTTTACGTGTGTCAGAGTTAAGCATGAAACACTTTCTCCATCTAAAGTGGTGGCCTTGACCAAAGTCACAGAACAAAATGGCATAAGGCTGTTGCTGCCCATGTATCTCATAAGCATATTTTTACTTCAATCTGACAAAAATGCTTTCCTTGATTTGGTTTTCACAGTTGTGATGACCAGTTTTTCTCTCTATTTGTTTTAAGGTAGAATTCACTGTCTTAAAATTTAGAACTTGGTATTAGAGCAGAAGATTTCTATTAATATATTCAACTCATTCTCTGATGATTGCTGCCAAAACCAGTTGTAAACCAACACACTACCGTTATCATGGCTTTAAGAATTTGAGTAGCTGCTGAGTTTTCAGCAGACATCTAAGCAAACATCTGCCTGATGCCTAATCAGAGACAGATTAAATGAGGTTTTTTAATAGCAAATGTGATAATTCAGGATTTTTTTTGCATTGACTTAAAATCCAAGATTTTACACAAAGAAAAACTTCAAAATATTTTAATTTGCATATTTAGTTTTAATTTTCAGTATTCATTTGTATATTTAGGTGTAGTTTTATCTTTACGTGCAAAATTTCTGTATCATATGTAAAATCTAATAAACTTCTTAATAAAAAATTGTCCCAAATGAAAAGTCAAAATATTATTTGCAGAAAGTAGGAACATAATATTTCAACATCAGTACACTTTGTCCTTAGAGGAGTTTTTTTGTGAAAAATATAGGCCAAAATCAGCACCTTCCTTTCCTAAGTGATTTTGTTGGATTTGTTTGTTTGCTATGAAAAGGCAATTTCTGATGGAATGTCAATTGTCTATCTAATTCTTGGTTCAATTTTCATTAGAATTAAGAGATGAAACTGTGTTAGGTGCTCTGTTCCTTACAGTTACTTGAATTCATATCTCTAAAAGAAAGGTAAGACCATAGACAATGTCTTTCTCATAGTTAATTAATTAATTAATTAATTGGTTTTTCTCTAGATCATCTACAAGTCCTGAGTACTTGTATACTGTTGATTTTTCTATTCTAAAACTGAGAAGAAAAAAACAAACAGACAAATTTACTTAGAAATTAATAGGTTCCCAAACCACCTTTCCAAACCACAATAAACTATAGCCTATATTTCAGTGTCTTAGGTAAACAAAGTTATCAAAATTTTATCTTAATTATCACTAATTCTATTAATCAGCTACATAGCTAATTTTAAATGATACACCATGATTCGTAAACAAAACTCAGCTAGATTTGTATTCAATTCATGCCATTTTAAGAGTAACTTTTACGTATCAACGGACAGTTGTTTCTAGTTCTATTTTACTTGGGTTTTATCGTTTTCCATTTTTATCTCCATCTTCTCTAACTGCACACTGCAAATGGAGTTGAAATAATGTGAAACACAGAGAAACATCCTCTGACACATTCAAACCCAAGTGCATACATTTAGGAGGTCCAACAGGAGAACAGTACATCGTCTCCCCTTCTTTGCTTGCATGCAGCCACTGTGTCTGATAGAAGGTTGCAATAGAAAATATCTGAGAAAATGTTTCTTTTACTTATTATTTGAGAGGCATCACTTTGGTGATTAGATGTTTAATATGGAGTTTATCATTTATGCACAAGTAAAATCGGTGCAGTGAATGACAGAAACAAGCATTTTACTGGGGAATTATTCACTCCACATTAATGGTGCATTTAATTTTGAACCAGTCTGGGTCTTTGAACAATTTGTTCTAGCTAAGAACAGATTGAGCTGTTCTTTGAATCATTTTTTCAGCAGGCAGTACAGTGTGATTTTATGAGAGCTTTTTTTCGTACTGTAGCTGAGTTCATTTGAGGTAAATCTTACTGAACTGCAGAGGGTTTACAAAGGTGCTGAGTGCTGCCGGTGATCCAGTGGGTTTGGTGTGAAGATGGCTGGGTTTTGTCTCACATTTAAGCATTGACACATAGTTTTCTGGCAATTTAATAGTTTGTTTTCAGTTGTGTATCCCAGCATGTATGTTTGACATTTAATTTTAATGTTGCTTTGCACATAGATTTCTCTGGATGAACATCACTGTTTAAAGTATACAGGAAACTGGAGGTGAAGCCAGTCATAGGAGGTTTCCCCCTTGCTGGATGGATGTGAGACTTGGAACTGGCTTTGCCAGCTTTGGTGGAGAGGAGGTGGGGACAGTAGGGAAACATAGGACATGGCTGCTTTGGTTACTTTAGATAAACAGTGTAATCTGGAAGTAGAAACCCTTACAGCAAAGGATATGTTTGGGTACCAGGTAGCATAGGGAAGGGCTCTGGATTACTCAAGTGACTTAAAACATTTTTGTACACACAAACATTATTATTTATATGAATTTTCTGCAGATTCCTGCAGTCTGAGATTCTTGTTGTGGATTGATTTATAAGGACAAAGTAAAATTTATGAGACTTGATGCAAATTCAGGGCTGTATAAGATTTTACTTTTTACCAGTATAAAGTATCTTTTCTTTCTTTTCTTTTTTGGCAGTGGGGGGTTGAGTGTGGGTACTACAAAGGTCTCACTGAAGCTACTGAGAACCAAAAGTAGAAGACATAATTGCAGTTTAATGAACCCAATTTTAAATATTCCTTTCATCTCTGCTGGAGTGTTTATTCTCACTGTTCAAGTTTTCTCTTTTAGACAAATTCAAGCCATTTGCTGACCTGTTCATGCTAAATGTCACTCTGTAAAATAAGTAGTTTTGACAAATCTGCCTCCAGTCTACTACCCCAGCATGTTAAAATTATCACAGTCACATTCCTGGTTTTTGATATTAAAAAGGTGACTGTAATTTGTCATTTCTGCCAAAAATGCCATTATGTTTCTCATAGGAACTCTGGAGAAGATCTGTGTTTTAGTTTATACCTTAAACAAAGCCAAACCCCATTGTGGAGTAAGTATTCCTAGAATATCTGAGAATTGGGTTCAGGTAGCAACCACAGCACAATTTCTAAATCTCTTAAAAACTGGTGTGAGATCCTAATAGCAATCACTTGTTTACTGTGCAGCTTTTCCAGAAAAACACTGAACTCTGGAACCAACCCCACATACCTGCTGACAGACTAGGTGGTCCACAAGGGCTAGACCATTAAAAACTAGTGCTACTTTTTATTAAATGCAACAAGGATGGCAATATTTGTGGTTGCCTAAAGCAATTTGTGGTATACAGATAAGGACACCCAAGTCTTCCAGGCAATCTAGTCTGAGATGCAACTATCAAAACCCAAAAACCTAGGGTCACCGAAAAGTAAGGAAGATTGCAATGGCCACTTCTGCCCAACAAACTACCACTGGCAGAAAAGAACATACGTATTTTACGTTTTAGCCTGATGTTGGATTATTCACCTGGAAACAGGAATGGAATCCTCATCTTCCAGCTCCCTCACCTGGGGAGGTCCAAACCTATCTCACAGTCTCCAAGAGGAAAAGCTAGGACAGAAGACATGGGATGCATGAACTCTAGAGGAGTTCACCATCCTCTAGACTGTTGAAGCACACCAAGAAGCCAAGAGATTGGGGCTCAGTTTCGAAGAGAGAGAGAGAGAGAGAGGGAGAGAGAGAGAGAGAGAGAGAGAAAGAGAGAGCAAGCAACCATTTGAGTTTAGAAGTTTAGAGGGGCTAGAAGAGACACTTTGTTCTGGACTAGGGTAATAGACCTGTTTAACTTGCTTGTCAATGTCTCTGGAGCTGATTTTGTGAGGCAGGTAATTGATACTAGCTAAAATTACTAATTCTTAAAGAAAAAATAAATACAGAAATAAAGCAAGAGCTGTCCAGAGTATAACATTGGTTTATGAGTGAATAAGACAATGATTATTTCTCCATAATATGAAGCTATAATGAGAAAATTACATGACCTCCAGCACTACAGAATTCAAACATTTCATGATTTTAATACTTTTATGTTCACAAAATTCCTAGAAAGCAGGAAAATGGACAATTTACAATTGCCAGTTGTAAAATATTTACCCAGTTATTATGCTGCCTTTAAAATACCTCAAACATATGCATTCACATAGAGCATAAAAATATTAGTCACATGTACAAAATTGCAATGAGATTTTAAGAGGCACCTTTTTGGCTTTCTTGATTTTAGCGTCTTGTTTAGGTCTGTTCTTCACTCCTCAACTTATTTTACAGCTGCCCTGAACACTGCATTAACCATATAATGGATGGCTGGGTTTATTTCCAGCTGCACAGCTGAGCTGACAGACAATCTGTGTGTGCCCCTGTGCTGTTCTTTGAAACGAGCTGCAGCCTGTGTCTCCTCCAGGTAGATTCAGTCAGTTTAAGTGCGAAAAATTACAAGCAATGAGCTCCGTCTTCTGAAGTACTGATGCTAAAGGTAGCAATATTGCATGACCCTAGGGATGGTTGGATGGCTGCTTTGTACTGCAAAAGAGCTGAAAGAAATAGTTTTGCTTTGGGAAGTTTTATGTCACTGAGGTAGAATATGAGGTATCTGATGAGGAAATTATGGTTCAAAGGAAGGTTACAAAAATAACAGCAGCCATCCTAAACCTATCTAAAAGATTTACAAGAAATCTGCCACAATGTGTGGGTTTTGACCTTCAGGAACACTAAATTTTATTCATCTTGTGCTGGGGAACAAAAATCATTTGGTGCACTAAATCAGCTTCATTTTTGTGTTTTGTGCTTATGGGATTTGGAACAGAGGTTTAGATTATAAGGAAATAGTTGTCAAGTGTAAAGTATAATTAAGACAATTTTGGTGCCAAAACAAAGATTTTATTTTTCCTGTGGAACAGGGATTTTTTCTACTCTTAACATAGAGAGGATGAAGAAGGGGATGTTTTTTCTCTTTTGTCTGAACAGTCCAAAATGCACCAGTATGACATTTGTGTTGCATAAGCAGATAGTTTCAAGATGTTCACAGTGCACCATAAATTTTTGTCCTCTATAGGACTTAATTTCATACTTCAAAATCTTGGAGAGATATGAAAGTATTTGTTAGTATCACTGCAAATTTAACTAACCTCCCTGTGTTACACTTCAGGTGCTACATGTAGAGCAAAGCCCACTAAATATTTAGGTTTCCTGGCAAAATCCCTAACCGCTACAGCTTTAGAAGTAGTTTTATAACAGATCTCATCTCTTTCCATCTACCAAATCTATGACTGTGATACTCATATAGTTATTTTTCTAGGTTGTATATGAAAGTATACACAAGAGTGCCTCTGGCCAAGGCCTTGGACTTCGTGTACTCTCTGATTACACCATCCATGTTCTAATAGCTGTGGTCACCATACAAAACCAGTGACAGGTAGATAAAAGTGAGGGGATGGCAGTGTCTATGACGATGAACCTGTGAATAAGAAGACACAATAGTCTTTTGCTGTTCAGTGACCTATACAGACAGATAGGTAAAGCCTTACAAAAGGAAGGCCTTGTAAAATCATGGCTCAGGCCTGTTGCTTCAGCTAAGTAGAAAAGGACCATGGGAAAGTGCCTGAGCTGAATTGGAAGTAGAAAAACAAATCATATAACCATTACGTGCTCACATCGTGGTTCATGGTGGTTGGTTGAATTACATTTGTTGTGCTTAAGTGGAATGTACCTGACAACAGGCCTAATTGCTTCCAAAGGCCTGTTTTTTGCAATGAAGCAGCTCTCCTTTGCACCCGCCTGGGGACCCTGCGCCACTTCGGGCCCTCACCTCACAGCAGACAAGTAGCAGGCCTTGCATTTGAGAGTCACTGGTAGAAATCAATAGGCAACAACATTTACATTACATGATTGACCTCAAAAATTTCCTCAGGTTATTGTATCATGACTGAGCATTGAAATAACAAAAGAGCAACTTTAGATCTCAGATGTTCACCTCTCTCAGATGACTTCTATCTCGGACAGACGAACCCTCTGAACGAACTCTGTGTCAGACAGACAAATACCTGAGAGTGTCTGTGGGGTGGCCTGGTGGATGTAGAGGAATGTGATTTTTTTCTGTCTCTTAGCAATTAGCAGACATAATCACTCAGCAACACTTGCAAACCTCCTGAAATCCCTGACAGCTGGATTACTCTCATCTCTATACCATCAGGGGACCTATTGATAGGACCACGGCCTAGATGACAAGCTTAGGCTAAGCATACAGGGTTTAGGCAATTGAAGCTAGGGTGATGTGAATCCAGCCTAGGATTCCAGATATTGGAATATATCCAATATCCAAAATATTGGATAATACTTTAAATCAATCTGGCCTTAACTTACCTTGTAAGAGGGTTCCTTTTTCTTCTACAATCAGTAGAAGATACCACAAAAATTCTTTAGGCTTTCTCTCCACTGCAAAATAAATGGGCCCTTTATTTGAAATTCACTTTAATACAGAGGTGCAAGATAAACACTGGAACTAACAGCAAAACACCTCTGTGGATTTGAAAAATAACTGGAATTTGGTAACTCAGTTCCAGCCCTTATTTGCTCTCTTCCAGTGTCCTTGTTAGTAGGTTGCATGTAACATATCTGTGCCTAGGAAGACATTAAAACATTGGAATGATGAAATACTGTGAAAATGGGTACTGTTAAACCCATTACTTTTACTGTTACTGTTAACTAGGTGTTGGAAGTCTGTTCTGAATATACTGAACCCAGACTGTTGCAATTTTTATTTATTTATTTATTTTTCTATTTAATTCATGTAATGATGTAATTGAGCTTGTATTGTTTGGTGGGACAGAAGGACTGTGGGCGACTGTGGGAGGAAATTTATTTCCTGTAGGAACTGCAGTAGGTGAGGAAAAAGACATATAAGGCAAGGAAGCTTGATGTAAAAAAGGAAATTTATGGTATCACTTCTCTATTTATAACATGTATATACAGAGAAATATTTAATATCTGTCTCTTAAACCTCAAGAAAAGAATTAACTTTATCCTATGTCACTAGGAAAAAAATACGTGTTGCCTGGTACATGCTTATGGGAAATGAGATAATTATTGTATGATGATTTGCTCCAGCTCTACTAAATCTCTGGTTCTGCCATTGTCACTAAGAGAACAGTCTTCAAAAGCTTGACGTCAAAAGAGCAGGAACACTTTGATAGCAAAATATTTTGAAACGTGTTTGGAGGCTTACGAAAAACATTCACCTTGAGATTCAGATTTAAGACATCTTTCCCATGATTTAGCTAAGAATTTGCAAATAACCTTTTAACTTTAGGAAATAAATAACCTCAGGTGAAAATTAGGCACATAACCTGTTAAGACATGTTTCCAAGTTTTAGAGGGACTAAATTCTCAGCAAAAATGAAGTGCTACAGTACCACCTGCACTGTGCTTATGCTCAAGAGCACCTTCCCAGTTCGTCCTGGGGGACAATCCACAAACTGGTATCTACCCCACAGGTGCCCCAAAGCAATACAACTGTGTTATTCTGAGGGCTTGCTGGGACTAACCAGCTTCCTCTAGGCAAGAATTCAAGCTTTAAGTGAGAAGGTACAAATAAACCACCTAGTTACACCTTTATACAATTAAACATACCTGCACTGAGAGCAGGTATTTACTACTAAAGTCTGGTCTGGCACATGAACCTGTGTGAAGTGATGTAGCCATGTACCGGGCATGGACCACATTAAGGTTCAGAGTTGTTGCCAACCCTGGCCAAACCAAATAAAAATCTGGTCTAACTGAAAAACTCAGAGCTTTTGAACTAGGTACATAGGCTACCTATGGAAAGGGAAAAGCATCTAAAGAGGAGGAGCCTCTCACACACAGAATCACACACAGAATCACTAGGGTGGAAGAATTCTTCAAGATCATTGAGTCCAACCCAGCCCCAACACTTCAACCAGACCATGGCACCTAGTGCCACATCCAGTCTTTTTATAAAGACTATATCTCACTATACTGAACCTCAATATGAAAAAGAGAAAGAGACGAGAAAAAAGGAGAGTGCTGGTTTTGTACCAGTTCTCTGAATCAAGAGTAATACAACTAATGAAGTGAATTTTAATAAGCTCTTTCTTCTTTAGGAGGGGCATAGCACAATGAGAGAATCTTCTTGCCCAGATTGTTGGTGTTAAAATAGGAAGCCTAGAAACCAAAATTTGAAGATCTAAAAAATAAAATAAAAATTTAGGTTCACTGAGGTTGCATAGTCTAAAGAAAACAAAACTGAAAAGGACATGCCCATAAGGGCAAAAAGACTCTCCACACTCATTAGAGACAGAAAACAGATAACAGATCACAGAATCACATAATCAGCTACGTTGGAAAAGACATTTCAGATCATCAAGTCCAGCCTGTGACTTAACACTTGTATGATAGATCCTGTAACAAGGGAACTAAAGAATGGCGTTAAGAAACTATTTTGCAATAGGCAGTACATTGAGGGAACAGCCTGCCTCAGGACTGCACAGTTTCCTCAGGCAACAACTTTGCACTTAAGCATGTTTTTCAGGTTTAGGACAGTTTTAGTTTACATTGTCCTGAGGTCTCTACCATCCCTATGCTTTATAAATTTTCTTGAAATTTCAGCTAGGTAACATTTCTTTAGCTTCTTTCCATTTTCTATTGTCTTTCAATTTTTCTTCCAGTGCTGTTGTAATATCATTGTATTGCTGGGATAATTCAGGCCAATCAATTAAAGGTTGAATTAAGAGTGTCAGTTTTTCTAGTTATATATTAATTTACAAAAGTTGTTTTGTTTTTTTTT
>WAAE01008996.1:0-11142 GCA_013400495.1 Nicator chloris
CCTCTTTCACCTTTGCAAATTTTTCCATCTCAGCAGATTCCTTTATGTGTACTATCCTGTCTCATTTCTCTGGAGTAAGACACTAACTAATTCTATGCAGAAGACTCACAGAGAAAAGGATATCTTCAGTAACTTTAAAATGCCTCTTTCAATACACCTAAAACATCAATCTACTGAAAAGCCTGTTAGTTCTGCCCAGTAAAAATGCCATTTGTGTGGGATCGTGTCTCCATCTGTTGTGGAACTCTGTTAGCAGTGACAGGATAAATAATATAAGATGTACTGATACCCTAAGTACTGACAAATTAAACAGGCCAGTAGTTTTGATCTAAATACACACACACCTTCTCTGCAGAAGCAGGAAATGCTTTGTATAAACATGATTTGAAACACAGACATAGCTTAACAAATCCCAGTTTATTAAAATGCTTATAATTTATATTCCTTTGCTAAAAATAGCTGTTGACCCACCAAATTATTAACTATTCAGATAAGCTCATATTTTGGGAAGCAGATGGCACCCTCTCTTTCTCATCTAAAAAGTCAGTTTCTGCAAAACACATATGACTTGACCAAACAGAGGGTAGCATATTGTTTATAAGACAAGTGGATGCTGATTTCAGTTTTTCCTGACTCCTGACACTGCCTTGTTTTCTCTTTTACAACAGAATATGATACTGTTTACTCCTAGGCTTTTTCGGTGGTCCTTCTGTAAGAGTCCTGTAAGTAGCTGTGGATATCTGCATTTTCACTGCTCCATAGTTTAGTGGGCCAATCCCATCATGTAACTCAGTTTTTAAAGAAGTTTTTACACACACACACTCTCACATTCTCACATTTAGTCCCTTTGTGTTTCTGTTGCTTCAAATGTGTAGTCATGTATCTACTCCACAGTTAACTCCTTGGTTATACATACTGTAATATGTGCTCATGTTTTGCTTTCTGAAGGAGTTGAAAAACAGAAATTCTGGTTTCACTGATGCATTATTGACATGATCTTCCATACAGTCCTTTTTTCTGGATTTTTCTTAACTGATTTTCTTTCATATGTTGACACTAAAAAAAGATATGAAACACCACATTGTGACAGCCAGCAGTGGTTCTATCGTGGATTTCTTCACAGTCCATGACACTGCTGAAAGATTCAGATAACATCTTACACAGCTTGATTATTTTTTTATGCCTAGAAAAATGTCTTAATCTCTTGTATTTTTTAGGTCATACAGAATCATTTATTCCACTTGAGTCTTTCCTGCAAGCTCTGTGATTTGTTAAGCCAAATTAGAATGCTTTCCATTTGTACAGAACTGCTCACATCAGCTGCTTGTTGTACCTTTGATAAGTTTAACAGAAGAATTTGAAGAAATTGGAAGTGATTATTTAAATACTAATACCCCCTATATTATTGTTAGTAATAATAATAATTATTGTTCTATTTGAAATTTGAACTGCATGGCTTAGGAAATCTTCACTAGTTTGCTTAGAGAGCTACATGAGTATAGCACACAATCATCTGTGAGTCTTTTCTCATTGCACCATTCACAAAATGGCAGCAAGTATAAAGGCAGCTAACAGGGAAGCATTTCCACAGAACTGGATATATTCTCTGGAAGTAAATATCACCTGAGAAGTCTGTGAGAATTTGTTAGTGTCAAATGCCTTAGAAACAAATGTACCTTAAAGAAGAATAATCTTATGACTATTTTATGTTTTCAGAAACAGTAAAGGGATAGATATATTGAGCTTTTTCTGAGATATGGGTAGTATGAAAAATATATTAATTGAATTTGATTGTTGGTTGAATTACTCAAATCTGCTAGGGACAATATTGTCTAAAAATAGAAGCTAAGAATTACAGGGTAGGAATAGAGGATCTCTAGCTTGTATGTGTATAGCAATTTGTCATAGAAAAAATGGCACAGATATTTAAACACCACTATGCAAAAATTTTCCACAGCTAACAAGGAGAGTACAAAACCCCATACAATTTACAGCATATTCTGTACAAATTATTACTATGCTGAAATAATTGTAACACTGAAGCCAACTTATAGCTGATGGTTAATGATTGTGACTTTATCCCCTCTTGGAATAAAGACCTGGTTTTCTATTCAAACTTTTCATATTTCTTATTAATAGCTAAGGAGTCACTTGTAGCTGCAGAATGTTCTATTCTTACTTATACAGACTGAATTCTACCATCATGTTACTTAAACAGTGGCAAACAAAGCTGAATTAAGTCCAGGTTTTTTGATAACAGGAATTTTTTTATGAAAAAACCTAAAGTACAAAAAACCCATAATGGTGACGTGCACAAACACATATGAATATGTGTAGAAATTCAAGAAAATTTTGATGAAAAATACTGAACTCACAGCCTCAGTCACTCAGATACTCCTTTTTTTAATATACAGAGAAATTTATTTCTTAACTTGCACCTCTAACTTCCCCAGTTGTTCATGATGTAGAGGAAATATTTTCACTTGAAAAACAGGCACATTTAATTTCCACTTACACTTGGAGGCCAGTGAGCACTTTGACTTGTTCTTCGAGCAGAGATGACAGCACAAATTCCCTTGCAAAGACGAGCTCATATTAGAATTTAATGGTTTTTATCACTGCAGAACATGCAGTCCTGCATAAGATTTGTTCTTCAGTGAAACAATCTTTTTTTCAGCGACAGCAGACCTAGGATCATATTTAGGTTCAGCACTCTAAATAGAGTTTATTTTTTTTATTTCCATTCTCTGTAGCCTTGCCGAAACTATTTTCCATTTTCTGTTACCTTTTAGTAACACAGCTTTTCTTCTTCCATCTCTTCAATCTAGTCCAACCTTTTAGAGAATCTCCACCTGAGGAACCTTCCAATTAATTTTAAATTCCTCCTGAAAAAAAATGAATGTCTGTTTTTTTGGTCTTAATTTTTTGCTGCTTTTCCTGGTAAAGTGGATTCAGGAGCTAGAAGATATGCATGGCAACCTGACTGCTTTTGAGACAAGTTAGCAATTGTGCCTTTATTCCTTACCATGCTTGTGCTGTGCAAAACTGCAGCAGAAAAAACTTACCTGCTACAAGCTGACTATCCAAACCAAAAATCCTTTTCATTAGTTGTCATTTTTATTTTTAAGAAACTTTTAAACAACAGGATAGTAACCCTAAAGAGTCAGCTGGAGCCAGGACTAAAGAGTGAATACGTTTCCATGACACTTACATGCAAGATTAAAAGAAGTGGTGCCCACCAGTGATAGAAAAAACAAAACATTGCTGTTATCTTGCGTGATCTAAATTTGCATGGCTATGATAACAATAAAATGCAAAAAAAAATTATATTTGTCAGATAAACTCAGATGCAATCAAGTAGCTGTGCTGGGCAAACTGCATTAGAGTTTGTCTTTTGTTCCTTGTAAAACACATGAAAATTATAGTTTTCATTCTTCACAAGACATTCCAAGAAACCTTAATGATTGCAAAGATTCTGTCTGCTTTGCACCAACAAGAGAGTATAGAAACACTACATAAAATATGAATAGCTGAATTTTCTCTCCTATAGTCAAAATATTTTCTACTGCCTACATTAAATAACACTTTTCAGTACATCTCCTTGAGATGCTTTTGGTGCCAAGAAGATTTCCATAAAAATGAAAACAGCCTTGTAATACTTGCTTAGAAAAAAACCCTCTCTTATCAAATAATGATACTGGTAGGAAATGTTCAAAGTTGTTGAGTGTGTTCTGCTGACTCATATCACACCATTGCAAGCAACTTTTTACAGGAGCCAGCGTATGAGACAGAGAGGAAAGTGAGAATAAGATTTTTAGGAATTCTCTCTCCTCTAGCTCTTTTAAAACTAAAACTGTCTCAGCTGATTGTTTATTTTCCATCCCAACTAAGACAATGGAATGGAGAAAGACAAATACCCCTATATTTATTGTTGCTACCCATATTAAAACCATCTTACAATTGGCTGCAGTGAAGTTTTTCTCCCTTTTACAAGGGAGAACCTAAAGAGGCACATTAATCCCAACCTTAACATCAGAGGAATCCTTTGAGAAGCTTAATAAAGACAATTATTATTGCTCTGGTTCTGCTGTCTTTTGCAGATAACTTGCAACTTTTTCTTTAACCTAAGCAACTATTATGAGTTGTTTGAATGGCTGTAATGTGAATTTATAGCAGAATGATAGATTTAACCTTTGATCTCCTGATCAGATATAGAGAGACAACACTTCTTTAACAGCCAACTTCTCAAACTTTCAGCTTCATTACACCAAACTCCATAAACAAAGGAAGGATCTTATATTTTAGATGATGTTCAAATAAACAGCAACTAAAAAAAAAGATCAATTGGAAAACTGAATTATCAAGTTTTAAACATATTAGAATATTTTCAGATATATTTCATGTCAGTTAAAGGAGCTGATTCTTATATAGCTCTTATCCTTTTTGAAATGCAAAATTCTCATTCTGAGATGCAGATAAAATGCTGAGGCCAGACCACGTGAAGGAGAAACAAAGGCCAAAAAGGGATTTAAAAAGAAATAGCCGAAGGTTTGAGTTCAAACCTTACCAACTTACAAAATAAGAGAAAATATAAATAAAGCAAATGAACTGGAGCAGTGCCACCAGGATTTTGTTTGAGACTAGGGGATATCAGTCACCCTGCTTAATCCCAGCTCACTTACTCCCTCAGTTATTGCAGGGTAACCAAGTACAGAGACAGGTTTGCAGGCAGTATTTCTCATCAGATACACAGTAACTCAGTTTGTCTTAAATGCTTGTGTTAATGTGAAGAGTTGGTGGCCAGACAGTTCAGCACACGTTTCAGAAAATTCAAGTTCTGCATTCAAAGCGTGTTTGTTCCACCCCTGCAAGCAAATGCATGCTGGAGGTGATTGTATTTATAAAGTGAACAGAATTTCACCTTTAACATGGCACTGTGTTAAAAGAAGTCCAGTTAGTGTAAAGACAATGGAGAATTTCTGGAATCTTAAGGCACACATTTTTCTATTTAATTTTCTTAAGATTGGGCAGATGTTCAAAATTACACCTATGAGGAATGTTAGCTTTCTAACCATACATTGTACAGCAGTGCTGTGAAGAAACAGAGATACTGCCAAGAGCTCCAGGCTAAATTATTTTGGATCCTAAGTCATCAGGAGGCTTCTGTTCTGAAATGCTCCACAGAGTTGGCAGGACAACCAAATAAAATAAATCAATAAACTCTTAGAGCTGGTTTTAATTGAAAACTATTAACATTTCAAAAAAAATATAGGGACATGAGGAATTGAGAAATAATGTAGTAGAAAAAATGCACAAACAAATCAATGTAATAAAAATACTGAAAGAAAATCAAAACAAGTCAGCTTAATTCTGGCAAAATATCAAAATGACAAGAATAAAATTTAAAAAGTCCTGACAACTGTGAAGGATGTGAATGCATAAAGTATGAGGAAATATGATATACTAACAAAGGTTTATTTTAAAAACCTTGAATGTTATCAAAGTTGTATGAACATGTTTTATGAATATTTCTACAAATGCTTATATTTGCTTTAGAAATTAAAAGAAAAACTGGCTGAGTTGTCATGGTTACTGCCCCACAGATATAGCACATCAACAGTGGTGTTAGCTTTTACTTTTTGCTTTTTTATCATTACAGTAGTTAAGACATAAGAGTAATACTATTTTCAATATTCAGTTTTCTGTCTGACAATATGCCTTGAGCTCTTGCTATCCTAAGAAATCAATGTCAGGGAGTCAACATTCTGATCCACTCATACCAGTGCATTCAGACATGTAACTCATTCTTGGTGTTCATTCTGTACACAATGGAACAGGGGAACCTCCTATTCACCTGATAATAAGACTTGTCTTTAATGGCATAGGCATAATCTCTCTGCAATCTTTCCAACATATATACTTTTAAGAAGATTTGCCTTTCTGCAAATCCCTTGTCCACAGTTTTCCCTTATATTCAAAGTAAAAGGTACTCATCAATTTTTCCAAAGTCAGCTCTGTTTTGGAAAGGGGAAGAGGATTTTCAGGCAGAGCCTTTCTCTTTGTCTCACAGACTACATCTGTAACCAGATGTGAGGAATTTAATGCAAGATGGGGGAGTACTAATGAGATACTTCATCATCAAATAATGGGGGGCTCCTCAAGAGGATAAACACTCAGAGGAATTTAAAGCACATTTCAAATAGAAATTAAAATTCTTTTCATTTGTGCCTCCCACTTATTTTCTAGTAATAATAGTAATTAAGATTTTTAAAACCCACTTTTTCTTAGGAAACATTGTTGATCCCAGAGAAGGTAGTGAACAGTTCATTTGTGTGGCATCTTGGCACACCTCTGGTGCATTTCTAACCTCACAGCCCAGCTGAGTCCTTGCCTCCTAAGCACTCTTTGGCTTAGACTTGTTTAATAAAATGACCACTCCATCAGATTTTATAGTATCTGCATGAGCAGAAAACGGTTTCTTTCAGCACCACACTATCACTAGCAGTACAAATAACTACTTAACTATTCTTATTGTCCTAGAGATTATCACTGCTGAGATAGGTACTTGTTAAAAGGTTACAAGTCTTTATACATTTAACAGTTTTCCATTAGGCATTGTTTTAAAAATGTACTTAACATGGGTAAGGATAAATGCAAGCCTTTATTTATATATCCAGAACAGTCAATCCAGTTCAACTAAATGTAAAATTCATAGACGAGAAAAATATCTTTAGATAACCCTGAAGACTGTAAACTAGAGTTAGTCTTTCACCTCTATTAACTTGCTTTGTGAGGGGGTGGTGGTCAAGGATTGAGGATTCACACAGTGATATTCCTTCTTCTTCTCCAAGAAACAAATTTTCTTTTATGATCACTCTTCCCTTCAGTGCCTGCCAGGAGTCCTACCCAGGTGCTTTCACTCCAGAGCCATCCAATCCTCTTTTAATGGGAATGAGAGGTTTTCAATGTCATAGGTATTGCTTTGTTAGAGTGCAAGTTCTCCCTTCTATTGTTAGATTTTCCTTTTCAGTAGAATGAAAGACTTGGTATTCTTCATTGAGAAATGCTGAACTTCACAGAAGGTATCAATCTGTACGTTAAAAAATACTTAATATAAACTCACAGCCATATGAATTATTTGCAATTACCAGGAATACTTGATTAGTACAGACACTATGGCAATCAGCCACACTGAAATGATTCATCCCCAGCCAATTCCTCTCGGCTTATTATGACAGCAAGCAGTTGTATTTCTCCAGACAGAAGTGTTTTTCTTCAACTCGCAGAATATTTGCATCAGAAGCAGTCTCTACACTCCCACTACTTCAAGCATGTCTAACAGAAGACCCCAGGAATTAGATGCCAGTTGGCTGGCTGCCATATTTAAGTTAGAAATTTTAATGAAACTATGGCAGGAAGATCTATTCCAGGGCCAGTTGGCTGTTGCAACTACAAAATCTCTGACTTTAAAGCAAGTATTGTTAGGACAAGAAAATAACTATTTACAACCCCCTGTTATCAGTCCCATTGACTGGTGGGAAACACTGTCCTCGACAGAATCTGCCAAATCAGGTCGTAAAAGAGACTGTGCAGCTTGGATTCATGATGTATTGATGGTGCATCTAATTCAAACTGTTATTTCTAATTAAAGCTTTATTGTCAGCAATCATAAACATTCGAGCAATTTCTTTTATGACATGAAAAATATTATTTAGAAGAGATTTCTGAAATTTGAGCTTCGTTATTTTCTCTTTTTCCTTCCTCTCCAGCCATAAGTTTGGGTAAGGATACTTAATCAAGTAAATTGCAATCTAATTTCCCAATGTGAACTATTAATTTAAGTGTTAAACTGCATTTTTCTCTATGCATCTCCAATTCCACAATTTCATTTATTTTTTATGTCTGATGGGGAAAAAAGCCCCAAACCCAACCAAAACCAAAATACTACTCCTCCCAAATCATTCCTTGATTTTCTATCTTCCAAACACTTTAACCCTCTCATATCATAAAAATAATAAATTATGATTTTACATAAGAAAGAATTTCCCTTGTGTTGATCTTGAAATGCTGAATCCTGTATTACAAAGAAGTCAACTTATAGATATTTGATTGAAATTAGTTACTTCTATGAAACAGAATAATTTTTACTTTTATCAGTAAAAGCTCACACGTAAAGCTTTTGAGGAATGCAAACCAATTTATGAATCTAGCATGCTCCCATACAAGATGAACTAAATTATTATATAGATGCAGTTCCTTTTAGAGGAGAATAGCTTCACTTCAAGAATCAATAGAGCAGATGACAATAAATGTAATGTCCCTATCTCAAGAAATGGAACATTTCTCTCAATTAGCTGCTGTACTTAACATTGTTAGCTGTGGCACATGAGAAATGCTACACAAAATATTACAGTAAAGGACAATAGAGATGGTTATTCTTCTCCTTCCAGTAATTTTAATATTTTGAAATGTTCTGTGAAAGTGGAATTAAAAGTAAAAATAAAATCTAAAAATGCTTATGACATGAGACAGAAAAATGTAATGAAAGAATATAATGTTAATGTTTTGATAAATTTCAATATATTAAGTACAAGATAAACATGAAAATATATTACATATTGAACAGCCTAAATGAGTTTTTGCACTCTTGTACAGTTTCACTACTATTTGGAAAGGATTTTGACCATGAAAAGCTGTCTTGTCAGACTAAGAAAATAATTTGTCTTATTATGGCATATATGAGGCACCCTACCTGAAAACTTTTAATGCATTCTTTATTCATCATAAGGAGTCCAATAACACTGAACAATAAAACCACCACTTTTTGCTTCTAGCACATCAAAGTATTTTCTTTCTTTTCTTTTTTTCTTTTTTTTTTCTTTTTTTTTCTTTTTTTTTTAATCTAAGCACAATACTTGGGGAAGGAGGGGGGAAACTACAAACTGACTTGTTGCTACATCATGGAAATAAATATATTTAGCTGGGATTCTAGATCCACCAGATTTCTTACGCAGTGTTGCATTCCTTCCTGGGGCAGCTGGGTAAGGCACTACCTTTACCTGCAGCCAACAGAGGGATTGCCTGCATTGCCATGAGGCATTCAGCTGAAATGTGCTGTCCACATGGAATGACTGGATGGGGACCTGCCATGAGCAGGTTCCTACTTGTGAGTCCTCAGCTAATATACAGATTTTGGTACCTTGGGTAAAATCCATGGGCCTATGGGGAGGGGTTCTTTTAATGCAGGTTATCCTAAAGCTTTAGTGTCAGTGTTCCACAAGTGCCTTTTTAAAAATAAAGAAGTCCTAAAAATGTTAGCAAGTATTTTCCTTCAGACCAACACTTTTATTGCCCTTAGAAGTTTTTGTTTGTAGGTGTTAAATCACAGATGCAGGCTTCTCCTGCCATCTTGTTTTGCATCTGCGAAAAAAACCCAAAAATACCTAGATAATCCTGTACTGTAATACCTTTACCCTAGCAAGCATCATTTCTGTTTTCTTCTGCGTTTGTTTTTTCCCTAGTAAATTTCTAGCATATATATATATACACAAAATAAAATAGCACAGAATATTTTTTAATATTATAAAGCAACATATCTTCAAACAAAGATAGATTTTTTAATGTGATCTTTGATAAAACAATTTAACTTTTAATTCCAGATTAAGATAAAACTAGCATTTTTTTGAAAAAGTGAAAAGGCTTCTGTACATATCTGGGTGGCTGAACGTGTAATAGCTTAGGACTTATCTTCTATCCATTTTAATTTTGTTCTCTTTGTTGTTTAAATTCCTACATTAATTTTCAGATGCTGTGCTGTTGTGTTTTTTCCCTAGAACAGGACAGAAAGTTAAAATTCAGGCAGCTGTGGTTTCTTTCTATTTTGCATAGGAATGGTGGTGAGTTTTCTGACAGAGAATATGGAGGTGCTGGTTGTCATCCATGGAGGCAAACAGACGCAGTGGTTTAACCCTTGCTGTGCTTGGCTGGCTGCTCTGCCCTCTGTGCAAAGACCCCACTGCCCCTGTTTGAGCTGTCAGGGGCAAACACCTCCCCAGCCACAGTAGCTGCATTTTGCCACCCAGGGCTCCCTTAGGAAGTTAGCCACACATGTGGCCACAACAGGAACTCTGTCACATCTTAAAAGCTACTGCAGGGAGATTTTCCAGGTGTCATCTGTCAATGGAGCCTTATCTGATGTTGGTTTTTGAACAGAATATATTCTTTGCCTCAGTCTAGGAGTCTAAACAGCAGCCTATGGAGCAAGAGGTCTGAATTATCTCTAAAAATAAGAGACCCACTATGTTGAGCTCTGTAAATACTTTCAATTAATTTCATTATTTACAGGAAATGAAGTGTTGATTTATTATTCACGGTAATTATTGCATTTTTTGTGCTGATGAAACAGGACTGTCAAATTATTTTGAACGCAGTTGATGAAAACACAGTATAGATATGCTTATCATGAGAATGGAGGGAAAAAAAGGTCTCCAACCCTCTGAAAAGACTGTATTATTGCAACAATAATGAAGTACAACTTATATGATTTTTGGTTTTTAATGGTAAACATTTCCCCCAAGTATTTTATAATGCAGCTTACATCCTTATGTAGGAGGAAACTTACCACCAACTTGACATAACTTATAACAAAACACATTTTCTGAATTATGCATATGTGTCAATGGAAAGCTGAACATGAGCCAGCAGTGCCCTGGCAGCCAGGAGGGCCAAGCGTGTCCTGGGGACATCAGGGACAGCACGGCCAGCAGGGCAAGGGAGAGGATTGTCCCCTCTGCTCTGCTCTGGGGCAGCCTCAGCTCCAGTGCTGGGGGCAGTTTTGGGTGCCACCACACAAAAAAAAGATATCAAGCTATTAGGGTGTCCAAAGGAGGCCACAAGGATGGTTAAGGGTCTGGAGGTGAAGCCGTGTGAGGAGGGGCTGAGGTCACTTGGTCTGTTCAGCCTGGAGAGGAGGAGAGTGAGGGGAGACCTCACTGCAGTTACAACTTCCTTGTGAGAGGAAGAGGAAGCAGGAGTACAGAACCCTTCACTCTTGTGACCAGTGACAGGAGTTGAAGAAATGGCACCAAGCTGAGTCAGGGAAGGCTTAGTTTAGATGTCAAGATAAGGTTTTTCCCCCAAAGG
>WAAE01008996.1:11173-82894 GCA_013400495.1 Nicator chloris
CCGTCTGTCCCGCCGGGCTGCGCCTGCCGGCTCCGCCGGGCCATTCCTGCTCTGGTGCCACGCTGCCCGCCGTGGCTGCTGCCGAGGCTGGACGCTGCTCGACGTGGCTGCTGCCGAGGCCGGACACAGCCGGCCCCGGCGTTGGGAGCTGCCGGTGCCGTGACGCGGCCCCCGCGCAGCCACCGGCCACGCGCCCGCCATTCACCCCGCCAGGGCCACGGGGGGAGCCGAGAGAACGGGGCACAGGTACGGACGGGAGCCGGGGGGGGACAGCGCGCTCCAGGCATGGGGCTCCCCACGCCCCCAGCCTGAAAACGCATCTGAGTCTATTCATTACACTATCTACTCCATCACTCCACTTTTCAACAATGGGTGAGCCTTCCAAAGTAAGATGAGCCAGAATGGCAGTCCTCACTCAGTCAGAACTAAATCCAAAATTCAGGAATCCTAGCCTAAAATCTGACTGACTTTCCTGTTTCTAATAGGGATATCTGGGAGTCGTAGTTCCACTGCCATGGGAATCAACATTCTAACTGTGAATCCTTTGGCTTGCACGGTTGCAAAGACCTGAAAAACCTCTCCAAAATTGTTTACTGTTGTAATACTCACAGAAGAAAAAACTTCCAAAAGGGCATAATCCACTTAGGTTCACTAAACAAACCACATTTGTAGCAATGGGGAACAAAGGCACGGACCCCCTGGTGCATGCAAAGGTAATCACTTTATTGCAGAAGTTACCCCCCTTTTATACTTTTAACCTCAACTAGACAAAACCAAAACATAACAGAAGAGCAGCCATTGGGTGGTGGCTTTCTGTCTACAAGTGATAACTATCTCTCACCCCTCAGCTGGTTTCCAACCATCTATCCTGCAGCTGTGCCTTTTCAACAGGGCCTTCTGGTAAACATAAGCCTTAATAACTTTAGCAATTATAACCCCATATCCTACACACATGGATCTGCCTGTGTTTATAAATCTGCTGGCTAAGCACTGACAGTAAAAGCTGTTCTCTTCTCAGTAAGCCATCCCATGGGGTAAAAACTACTTTGCTGTATCTTCCTCAGGGGTGCCATCCTGTGGTTTTAAGTGAAAACTGTTGAAGGTGCTCAAACACTGCTGAATCTCCAATCGAACTTCTCCATATGAGGGCTGAGCTCACAGGGGTGCAAATTACAGTGCACCAACTGCACATGAACCTCACTGATGGCTCCCAATGTGGATGGTCCTACCCAAATGATGCCTCTGATCCTAAAGAAAAGCTGAAAAATATGAACAGGGAAAGAAAAAAAACCCCTTATAAATAACTTTCAAAAACCCCCAAACTCTTGCTGTCTTAAGCATCCAAACGTGTCTTTCAGCACAGGGAGGATGACAGAGGATGTGGAGGCTGGAAGTGGAATCTCAGATTTTTTTTAACTGTGCTTTATGTTTCATCACCTTTGAAAGTCATTTTCCATATATGCAGCATGGTTTCAGAGAATTTTTTTTCAAGCACAAGAAAATATATTAATTTTCAGCCTTAACATTTGTCCGGAAATTCATTCTTCTGAACATTCTGAAAGAGTTTGAGACATCAGACTCATTTGAAGAGAACACCAGCTACATACCAGAACAATACAAGCTACAGCAATACTTTGGAAGAAAGCTAATGTATCATACATTGAGTCTCTTCAGCATATATAAATTATACTCAATGAAAACTATAGGCAAAAACTTTCATTGTAATCAGCATAGCTGTGCCAAGACCCAAATGAGATGAATCAACTTAAACTGCAAAGCTTTCTCAATGAGAATTAACCAAAATATACCTGTATAATTTACCATCTCTGTTTTGCTAAATGTCCCCAGGAAGTTGCTGAAGCCAGGAAACCAAGCAGAAAAGCAATACTTTCTTTGTATCTCATGATTTACAAGGTCTGTTTTAAAAGCAGACCTTTCGATTTGATGTACAAATGGTAAATGCACTCTGGGGATAGTTTCCAATGGATTTCTCAAGCTTATCCATCTACTTGAAACACTTAAAGGCAAATCACTTGACAAATATTTCCTCTCAAATACTACAAGGAAAACATTTAAAAAAGACATTACATCTTTTTACAGTCTGGGAACAAATTTAAGCATTCAGTCAAACTTTAAAATAGCTATCTCATAAGTCCTAAAATAGCTCAGAAAAAAAAAGAACCCAAACCATTCAAAACGAAGTTAAATAAAGCAAAATTCTTGCTTGAAGGCTCAAGATGCCATGAAATTAGTAAGTGTCAGTACCAAGTTATAGGAAGCACTCTCAAACAATAGAAAGGCAAAGTAATTTGAAAAATCAGTGCATAGATTAGGAGATGCAGAGTGAACTTTTCCAAGAAATGGCATGTGTTTTAGCACAGCTGAAGAAATAATTCTTAAACTACATTAGAAAACCTGCAAGGACCGAATTGTCGTAGTATGACGAACAAGACAAAGCAACTGATTAGATTTGTGGGCATGGAAAGACTTGAAAATTATATGAGAATTCAGAAAACATAGCTGTTTGCAGTGGTGCTGTTTTCAGTTAACATTCTGCTAGTAAGGTGTATGTGCTGTGATTAAAAAACAACAGCAAAAAAAAGAAATCTGGAAAACTGGTGGTGTTTCAAGAAAAATTGGATAGCAGAAAGCATGCTTGACTGGGCTGACTATCTCCTCTTTTCTTCTGCCAATAATCTTCATGCTAGTGAATAATAAAGGATGGCATGTAAAAGTATGACTGCCAGCAGCTAGTCACTCTAGGGTTTCCAGTTTAAAAAATTAGAAGAAAAAGAATCATTAGACTATATAATTATGGTTATATAGCAACTGTGAAGCATCTTTCAAATGAAGACGTAAATATCAAGAACAATGCATAAATATTTCAAGTCAAGAAAAGAATTTGTAAGAAAAAAAATCCTCATACACATCCTCATGTCTAATATTCACCTTTTTCTTCTTTGTTTATCAACTTTCTCCTCTGTTTATTGACATAAAATTGAATATTTTTAAAATTTATTCCAAAGAATCTTCCAGGTCTCCAGATATTTATCCTTTGCTTGAAAATGAGTATGGAAGCTCTCCAAACTTTACTAGTCAGTATTTTGTTAGTTGATTATACCAAGATAAAACCAACTAGGAAGATGTATTTTATAAATATTAAAGACATCCAGAGACCACATTATCCCAAAATTGCATAGAAACAGAAATTATATAGTCATCATCTTATCTCAGAGAAAATATTACCCATTACTTTTGTGAAAACCAAGAGAGGAAGAATTAATTCAATAAAATTATGATGAAATTGCAGTGGTTAATTCCACAGCCAGGCAGTCAAACGCTTGATTTACTTTCTTTTGTTTTTCAGTAGAGGATTATACCCCCTAGATTTTGAAGTTAGGAATTAAAATTGACTTTTTTTTTTTCTACTAATATTACTATGAAAATAGACAGAATTTTGTAAAATTATTTTAGACATTATGTCTAAGTCATAAAGATGGTTTCCTTTTGTATTCAGTTGTGTTCCCATGTTAAGAAAGCTGGTATCTTAACTACTCTGTATTTTTCATATTATATGCTATATGCTTTGCCGAAAAGGAGGAAAAATGAAAGTTTACTTATCAATGTAGAAAGGCCAAATGAATAAAACCCTTTTTTTTTTTAACTCATCTCTGTATAATTTGAATTAAAATAATTCTAAGAACATTACAGTCAGCCACTCAAAGGCATTTAGGTGCCCAAAAATAGCTGTCTATAGGTTTTTTCAAGAGAGTTTAAGAAAATTAGGAACTTAACTCCCACCTTAGAGCTTCTTAATGCCTTTGGCAGTGCTCATTTGCTGGAGAGAGTCCAGCACTGGCTCCCTAAGCACATTAAAAATTGGAGCACCTCCGGTCTGAGGAAGAGCTGGGAAAGCTGGGACTGCTCAGGCTGCAGAAGAGAAGGCTCAGGAGAATCTTAATATGCATAAACACCTGCAGGGAGGGTGAAAAGAGGATGGGCCCAGGCTCCAAATGTGCCCAAACTTAAACACAGGAGGATCTCTTTGAACTTCAGGAACCAATCTTTCAGTGGGAGGATGACTGAGCCCTGGCAGAAGCTGCACAGAGAATTTGTGAGGTCTTCCTTCTTGGAGATGTTAAAAATTTATCCAGATGTGGTTCTGGACAATGAGCTCAAGAAGGGAGTTGAATCACGTGGCCTCCAGATGTCCCTTCCAACTTCAACCTGTCTGTGATTCAGTTTACATGGTTCAGAAAGGTGAAAAAGGAGCTTAATGAAAAGTATAGCAGGCACAATAAACCTTATACAAAAGTATTTTTGCATTTACAAATACTTAACTATCCACAGCACTATGCTGTCATAGTGCTGGCATTTCAGGAACAACAAATATACAAGATCACAAATGCAGTATATCTTCCTCTGCCTATGAAGAATGCACCATCCTTCCTTGAATGAATTCAATATCCAAATAATGTATATAAGGAAAAATACAGCAATAAAATAAAATTAATGGTAAGATCAGTTAAATGCAATAATTTCTAAAGTAAGGTGAGAGATTATGTTACTCTCTAAAACCACACGAGTAAAAGCAGTGACTAAGAGAAGACTGTAAATTAAATGTCTCCTATAGGCAATGACAGGGGTTTTTAATTTCTCCAGATGTCTGTGCAGGTGATAATCAAAACACCAGTACTAGAACAGAAGGGTAGTGCAGTGTCCCACTCAAGGACAAATAGCTCACTAATATAACAATTCTTGTAGCTCCACAGTTTTTGGCTGTGGCCAAAAAATCCTCTGAGCAGGATACAAGAATAGGGTAAGCATGGCATAAAACTTCCTCAAGGTATATAGCTTTTGACTGCAGGACATTGAACTTCAATAGGAATTTTTTTTATTATTATTAAATGTTTTTATTAAAATATTAAAAACAACCTTACATGCGTTTTTCCTACTTTGCTTGTCTAGACTCTGATATTATATATAGAAAAAAATCTGAAGTGTAACATCTTGTGTCAGAAGGTTTCATTATTTAATTATACTTTTTTGTTTAAAAAGGTTGGCTTTTTTTATTTAATTATCTCTGGGGTTTTGTTCCTGTTCTTTGCTTGCTACTTAAACAGCTACTTAACATTAAGCACACACATAATCCTTTCATGAGAATGTAAATTAATTATATGCTTAAATATAAAGCTAAATTACAGTTTGAGTGTATAAAAATATTTTCACTCTGCAGATTAAAAAGAAGTTACAACAGTTACAGGCAACTAAAAATTCTTGAGAATGGAAAAGTGCTGCCTTGTTATAATGTTTCTCAAACCATTCTTTTGGAGATTAAATCACACTCCTGCTTTGCAGCTTATCTTTTTGTATTGCTGAGCTGTACAATCATTAATTGTGCGATCATTTGGAATCAATTTCTTTCAGAAATTTAAGTTTAAAGGTGTTGAACTGAAATATAGAATCAATAGGGAGGATGTGCTGATTTTCAGAAGTTTCACTTCTCAAACTGAGTGTAACATAATTTCTCATCACACAGGACTGAACATGACCGGGTTACCCAGTGATTCACAGAAGTAGTGTCCCTGCTTCTCTCATGTAGCATTCTGAGTGAACTCAAAAAGGGAGAACAAAGAGGTGCTTGTAACCCAGGATTTCCTCTGGTAGACTTGTTCCTGAGAGCAGCTCAGATGTAAGGTAGAGATCAGAAAGAGACACCATCATCAGTGCCTGTACCCCATTAACTTCAAATCACTTGGATCGAGGAGCAGCCTCAAAAGCTGAAGGCAAAGAGTCATTCCCACTGTCCTCAGATCACAGGAACCTGCACACACAGTACAATGGGCTGGAAAGGTGCACTAGGGGCTTCATGGATACCCATCCTTTTCTCCAAAAACAAATTCTATGTTTCAACTGGTTTTTCACATTATTTTCCTGAGAACCATGATAGGACTTAATATTTTATGTTTATATTAGTTTGCATTTCAATTCCTTACTTCAAACTCAGCTACTCAACTGCTGTCATTGACCATTGAAACAAAGCACACAATAATACTCAGAAAACATGGCAAAATCCTAGTCAATGCATATACTGTTTTGTTTATAATATTTTTTAACCTTGAACTTTAGCCATAGAAATATTTTGTACCAGAGCTTGCTGCTTGCTACTTACTGCCAAGTAGTTTTTTGGTCCCCTGTTGTTGCAGTAATGCATTACTAAAGACATGCATTTCTGAAGGAGTTTTATTTTTGTCTCCCTACCATTCACTTGTATGAGTAGACATTTGAGAGTTTGGACAGTTTAAATATGTTCACGTGTCTGTAGATACCTTCTCTGGTGCAGTTTATGCCTCAGCCCACACAGGGGAGAAGTCCACTGATGCACAGAAACACCTTGTGCAGGCCTTCTCCACACTGGGAATCCCCAAAGAGATAAAAACTAACAATGGCCCAACTTATGCCTCCAAGGAGTTTGGTAATTTCCTGCAAGAATGGGGTTAGAACACACTAAGGGGATTCTGTACTCCCCCACTGGCCAGGCAGTGATAGAAAGAACTCACCAGACCTTAAAAAAGACCCTAGAACAACAGAGAGGGGATGTCAGGATCAACAGTCCACAACTACGACTTTGTAAAGCCCTGTTCACTATGAACTTTCTTAACTGTTCATTTGAAAATCTTAATCCACCTGTAGTCAGTCACTTCAACCAGAATCTTCAGTTGAAGTTTGAGGAAAAACCACCGGTTCTAGCGAAGGACCCTGAGACTTGGAAAGTTCAGGGACCTTTTGATTTGGTGACTTGGGGGCGAGGGTACGCCTGCGTATCCACCCCAACTGGTTTGAAATGGGTTCCACAAAAATGGGTCAAACCTTATATTCCACCTAGGGAAAGGACCCTGAGCACAGACCCCCCTCTGCCTTCCCAACCCGACAATGTAGCAATTGCTTCTTCTAGGCGATGATGCAAAGAAAGTGGGAGACCCGAATCCTGTGTTTTCCCTGGTCCAGAGTGTTTAACAGGTTCTTCTGATAAGTTTTAAATGTTCCTTTCCTACTTATATTTGTATGTTGTTTTTAGGCATCCTCCCGACCCCAGATGAAGCCAGAACTCCTGTGTTTTCTCTTTCTTCTGATTCAGTCAGTAGTGCAGGGACGAGTTTGACCTAAAGGAGTCATGGCTAAGTGTGCTGAGAAACCGGCCCCTTCCGATGTTGCCTGTGGCTGCCATGGAAAGATGGTGAGTGAGGCCAGACTTCAGTTTAAAGAGTTAATCTCCTCCCACCCTTCACTCAAAATTAAACAAAACAGAGGGAGATGTGGTGGTGGGTTTTTGATAAGTTACTGTTTAGTTTTGTTGAAGTGTTTTTCCCAGTGGTTTGTTCCTGTTACACCCCTCTGATGGAGGTGGTCTGTCCCAGGTTGTCCTTCCCCTGTCCCATTGTGAAATAATAGGAAATTCAAACTGGTAGAACAGTATGATTGATCTACTAAAATTCCATTAATTCACTATGCTATAGTTAAGGAAAAAATCAGGTTTTGCTCTAAGCAGGACTGAGAAAAATTTAGTCTCTGCTTCAGTAAATATTTATTCATGCAGATACCATTCCTTGCACCTCCATTATTACTCTCAGAAGACTTAAAAATATACAAACTGCTATTTTTCCTCTTTAGGTATACTCTAAACTACTATTTATCCAGTTTTCAGCCTTCTACAGCCCTGTGCTTGACCATGAATGACATTTACATATCACAAATAAACAATATAATGACAGATAGAGTTTGGATACACTCGAAATGGCACAACCAAAACCGAGGTCTGCTTCTTTGTCCAACTGATGCTGCATTGAAGAGTAAGCCCTCAGATTTAGCTACTGTCCTGACCTCCACACAGATGCTACTAATGTGCTATGTAAAGCAGGAGCTACAACATTAATAGGGCATCTTAACTTTCAATACCTGTTCCTATTCACCACTGCTTTAAAGATAAAACAACTTGGTGTTTTGGCTTTGCACATTGCTTTTTTTTTTTTTTTTTGGTCTGATTTAACTGCTTTTAAGGAGTTTTATTATTGCACTAAGAGCTAAGGCATGGAGGATGACTACAGAAGCAGCCTTTTGTGATTCGGTTCTTATTTCTCATGATGAGGCTATGATTGCTCTTGGGGGTACCTGGCTTTCCAGAAAGGAAGAGAAGACTACAGTGGGAACAGGGATCTATGCCAAAGGCAATATTGCTCACTCATACTACAACTGTAAGTCTGAAAGCCCAAATAACTGTTCATATCTCTCCTTTTGTTGTTAAGCATTGCAGCAAATCACTTGTTTTTCTTGTCCTGAGGCTCCAACTGCTTTCATGGTTATTTCATTGCTCTGTTTCTACCTTGCTGCATGTTTTCTGCAGATGGGTACTTTTCTTGACTATACTGTCAGTGCATAATGGCCCTTGGCACTTCCACTTTAGTGCCATTACATTTAATGGGAAAATGCTTCAAGCAGCTGCAACTTGGCTACTGTATTTTCTTAGGGCCAAATGGTTTTCTGGTGCACAAAAATCATGAAAAAGAAAAAATGCACTCAGGATCTCTGTGGATTGCCATGTCAATTAAAAGGTACATACATGTCCAGTCACTCAAGAAAAAAATATTCTGTGTCCTGAGAATTGTATTTCTGCATCTGTAATTACTGCAACCATGAGTTATCAAGGATAGTCTACTGAGTTCAGCATGAGCTTTTGAACAACATTCCAGGATGCATTTTGACTTGAGACACTAATCCCAAACTTAGTTCTGTTTTGCTTCAGGAGGCATTGGGCATTATGACCTCAGTAAGAAAGAAACTCAGAAAATCCAATTTATTAGAGTTTGCACAATAAGGACATAATAGTATGGATAATCTTAAATCTCCATGGAACTCCAGTGGTTTTGCTTCTCATGGATCTCCAATCCATGTAGAGTACACCAGGCAGACCTCACCCATAGAAAATTTTCCCATTTCAGTCACTGGAATCTGCTCTTACAAGATAATGCATTTACAGCACAGTGAAGTACAGTACAAGCACAGCACAGGCTTGGTCACACTCACGTCAACTTTCATGTGGATCACAAATTCCCTGGTGCATGGTGGTCTCCTAGTCAGGATCAATATGATGACTTTGTTACAGATGCATACATGTTACAACCTATATGTAATTTTATATAATTTTATATATACTTAGATAATATATATGTATAATGGAATTTGAGCTGTCGTGTGATAGATGGCATGAATGTTGGCATCTTGGGTTTTCAGATAATTAGTCAATGAAGCGGGGGAGAAACAATCTTATTTCCAAATTGTTTTCTGAGTGTCAGCCTGAGTTCCTAAAAGAATGGTGGACCTAAGTATCAGAATGTGATACTGAAGAGTCATCAAGAAGGGATTATAAGGACCATGAACTGGTGTGTGCTTCATGGGGTGAAACCTCTTAACACAGAGAAAAGATAAGCTGGCTTGAATATGGTGGTGAAAACAAAAAACCCATCCATGTTCTCTCCAGAAGCTTGTATTCTTATACCACCATAAGTATGGCAATACCTTGAGTAAGATAATGCACTGAGTGCCTGGTGCTTTATGTAGCTCTATTTAAACAAGGAGCTGTTGCTTGGAGTACAACCTATTACGGACTCCTGTACACAGTGTCCTCGTGACCCCAGTCACAGGGAGCAACTGAGGGGTTAAATCTGACCAGACTTCGGGACCAACAGGGTAAACTGTGCTCTTCCGTTCTGCTTAGGAGTTCAACAACTCTCACTGTTCATCACAGAATACATAGGTCACATAGTCTCGTGCTTTAAAAGATGGACTCAAGAAATGGCAATGAAGTTAGCATTGTAACCACAAGGAGATTATGCAGTCCATTTTGACAATTTCAGTCATCATTAAAAAATTTGAATACAGTTGCACATTTTCCATCATAACATTTCTGACAATAAAGTTGCTTACATCTGAATGAAATAGAGGCCCAAAAATGGTTCCATAATTTTGAATGATTAATAAATTTCAATAATATCTAGTTATGCTGACAGACTCCAATACTTCTTTTTACAAAAAGTCTTTCTTTGTGATATCTAACAGCTTGTGGTGGGTTACCTTGGCCAGCCACCAGATAACCAGTAGTCTCTCCAGCAGTCCTTCTCCATCCAAAAGGAGCAGAAAACAAAACGAAAAGCTTACGGGACAAGACAAATACAGGGAAATTATGTACATGAGCAAAACAGACTTGACCTGGGAAAATAATTCAATTTATTGATAATAAATGAGTAGAATAGTGAGAAATAAGAGCAAAACAAAAGAAAAAGCCCAACCTTTCCCCTACCATTCTCTTCCTTCAAGAGTGCATTTACTCTTGCGTCTTCTACGTCCTCCTTCCCAGGCAGCACAGGAGGACAGAAAATGGGAATTGCACTCCATTAATAACACTTTGCCTCTGCCAATCCTTTCTCTTCATACTGCTCCCCTGATCCAGTGAGAGGTCCCACCCACAGGATGTGGTTCTTCACAAACTACTCCAAGGTAGGTCATCCACACAGGCATTTCTTCAAGAAATGCTACATCATGGGTCCTTTTCACAGGGTTCTGTCCTTTAAGGACAGGGGTAACAGGTCCTGCCAGAAAGTATTGTCCAGTTCCTCTCCATAGGCTTCAAGTCCTGTTAGGAACCTGCTCCAGTGTTGGCTTTCCATGGGCTCCAGGTTCCTTCAGGGCACATCCACAGCCTGCAGGTGGATATCTGCTCCACCAACTGCAGGGGAGAACCAGCATCCCCACAGTTTTCTCCATGGACTTGAGGAAAATATTTACTTCAGTGCCTGCAGCACCCCCACCCTCTACTTCTCCACCGGTCTGGAGAAGTGTCTGTAGGGCTATTTTGCTCATATTCCTATTCCTCTCTCCTAGCTGCTCTTTTTCACTCTTTCTTAAATAAGAAGTTGCAGAGGTACTAGCACTATCACTGTTTTACTCAGCTTTGGCCAGTGATGGGTCCGTCTTGAAACTGCCTGAAATTGGCTCTGTATGACTTCTCAAAGAAGTCACCCGTGCAGCCCTCCTCCTTGCAAAACCTTGCCCCATAAACACAGCACACAGTTCACAGTTCTTTAGAACATTTCTAATGAAAACAAATAGGGCTCTGTAAGATATCTATCATCTATCTATCTATCTATCTATCTATCTATCTATCTATCTATCTATCTATCTATCTATCTATCTATCTATCTATCATCATCTATCTATCTATCATCTATCTATCTATCTATCTATCTATCTATCTATCTATCTATCTATCCATCCATCCATCCATCCATCCATCCATCCATCCATGTTCCTTTCAGTCTTACATAGTTGCATTTGTTTATTTGAAGCATGTTCCCACACAAAAAGAATTTCATTCAAATCTCAGTAAAAAAAAATATAAAATTCAACTGTACAATACAGAAAGACCAGATGTTTGAAATATCAAGGCAAAGAAAACAAACAGTCTATTTGCATGTTTGAAGACTCTGGTCGTAACAGCCAAAATTATTCTGAGCTCTCCGTTGTCTAAGTTAAAACAAGGATTGCAAATTGCTGAACTATACAAAATGACTAAAAATTCTGGCCTTTAATCCTGCTTTCCTTCATCTCCTTTATAATCTGCATAATTAGCATTCTACTCCGATGATGAATTCAGGGTAGGGAGTCACTAATTTACAGTTACTTTACTTAAATAATTATGAACTTTTTTACTAAATCTAGAATATCCCTTCTACAAAAGTGAAGATGAGCATAAAAGGAGAGTAAGTGTTAACACCTTGGCACCAAAGTCAGAAATGAGGATAGGAGGATACTGTGAGACAAATCTCTATAATCTATATGCAGAAATAAGAAAACTGGAGTGAGTAAGGGAAGCAACAAACCTGGAGAACTATTTATTACCTGCATATCCATCAGACTACATCCTCGATGCTAAAGTGGAGTTTGTTTCCCTTCCTGCACTTTGCAAGAGCTTCTTATATAATTACTAGATGCTTGCTGATCTTTGCAAGGGGTGGAAGCCAATGGTTTGGGACTGAAAAGGAATTAACAATGGTGTTCTGCCTTCCTCCTGATAGAGCTGTATTTTCATTGCTCTGTGTTTTCTCTCCAGTATTTTTGACAGGTGGAGGAGGGACCTAGGTTAACATTATCTGTCAAGCAGAGCGTGCAATGACAGGATTTTGTGAGGACTCTAGGATGCATGGTTAAAGTTCAGAAATGATAAGTAGTGAAATGATTATTTTTATTACAAAAAAAAGAAAAGGCATCCTCTTTGTCATGCTAAATAACTCTGTGTTTGCGTGTCTGATGTGATAGCCCTTGCATGCTAAAATTTGCTGATTGTACAAGACAAAAATCTGAAGCTTCCAAATTTTATTGAAGAAAGAAATTTTCTGACTTGTTGATGAGAAATGGCCTGTTACAGACTTTTTCTATTCTAATAGCATTGGAGCAGGCTATTCTATAAGGACCATTACCTATTTTGGATATTAAGTCATTAAATCCTGTGTCTGAACATGATTTTCCCTTTTTCCTTAAATACACTTACAGAAAATTAACACTATTGAATTACAATGTCTTAAATAATATTAGTATGAATTCAAATATATAATTATTTTACTTAAAACAAGAAAATCAAAAGGGTCTATAATAATTGTGGATTTTTTTAAATTTATTTCTCTGGAATTTCCATCAAATTAAATGAGCCATAAAGTCCTCTGAAGTTCCTTTCTTGACTGAAAAAGAGATTGAATATTGCACAGCTATTGCAAATCATATATTGTATACAAGCAGTAACTCAACCAGTTATTGATTCTGGTAGTAAAAGGAAATCTGCCAATTTCTATTTGGGATACCCAAAAGATTCAAACAAAGGAGGTGGGTTTTGGATTGCCATATTAAACATTATCTATTTATGCACATTTCCACAAAGAGATAACACATATTTAGAGTGAAGGAGATGTAAACCTGGAGCAGTTTCATTTAAGAAAAGTTGGTATGATATTCTGAGACCACACCACCCTGCAAGCAATTTACAGTTGGTATTTTCAATACACAAAGCCATAAAAAGACACACGTGCATCCTTCACCTTCTCACCCATTAAGCTTATTCATACATCACTGGCTTCCCCTCACTCAAAACATCTTTCTTGTCGGCAGAAAACAAGTGACAGGAAAAGCTGTAGTGTACTTATGTCCACTTGACATCCCCTTAGAGAGATCTCCCAGTGAACTCCCACCGTTGCTTTATCCCTGTCAACACAGCTTTTAAAGTATAAATCCCATATTTTAAACTGCATTTAAATAGGTAGCTATTTTGTGAGTGGAATATGTCAAAATATCACAGCAGGCTTTTTTATGAACGGGTTACCTGATTTTAAAAGAATCTAATTCTATTTATTTAAAAACATTTTCCACAAATTAAGTGCATTTCTTCTAAGATAGACTTGCCCAAAGACATCGCTACAGACAGGATTTTTTCACTTGTTAACAAAATTTATGTTTGTCCCCTATCCCATTACAGCAGAAAAACACTGAGCTAGTAAAAGTAAATAAGAAAATGTGGAAAGCAAGTTATTTGTATCTGTAGTTTTGTTCCCATATATAGTTTTGTTCTGTAACTTGTTAAGGGAAATAAAATATACAAAAATCTGGGAGAAGAAAAAAAAAAAAACCAAAACAAAAACAAACCCAAAAACTATACAAAACCTCTTATAAAAATGGATCAAAATAAGGCCATGGAAGAAGGACTCTTCCATGTTCTGACTTATCTACATTTCTAAAACCAGCAGAAAGATTGAATTCGAGTAGAGTAAATTAGACTAGAAAGCAGAAGGAGGAAGTAAGGAGGAAAAATTATGAGAAATGGTTACAAACCTCTCTTTTGTAAAGGATTAAGTCATTGTCACATTAAGTGAATGACAATTCAGTAACAAAACTGCCACCAACTTGTAAAAGACCAAAATTTTCAATCTATTGACACAAATATATACACACTGAAATACATAGATATAAAAAAGGGAAAGTGTGGGAAGCAAAGATTCCCCCTAGCTCTCTAATTGTATTTTTGTCCAACTTATGGAGGTAACACTGCAGATTTTAAATTATGTTGCACTTGTCCATACATAAAAATGTGCACTGCTGTCTAGAGAAGGTCCTATGATTAAGCCAAAGGCATTTGCTTGGCACTCAAAAATAATTGCAATCTCACCAGAAATTACAGACACAGTGTGACATCCCTCCAAGATCATCCTCTCAAAAAAAAACCCAAAAGAAAACAAAACAAAACAACCAAACCAAACCAAATAAAAAACTAAAAACAAACAAAACCCAACAAAACAATCAAAACAAATAAAAACACCAAAAAAACCCCCACAAAACAAAACCCTACCCCACACACAAAACAAAAACAAAAAACAACTATCAGATTTCTGCTACAAAGGTATGTAAGTCTTTGTGTAAAAAGTGCAGTGCACAATTTCAAACTCCTCTGTGGAAGCAATATGGAATATGAAATCACATGTAGGTATCTATAAGGAGGTTATTCTGAGGTGAGTGTTGGTTTCCTCTCCTGAGTAACAAGTGACAGGATGAGAGAAAAAGGCCCTAAGGTGTGCCAGGGGAGGCTTATATTGGATAATGGGAAAAATTTCTTCACAGAGAGATGTGTAAAGCATTGGAACAGATGGAAACAAAGGAGTCACCATCGCTGCAAGTATTCAAAAAAGGTGTGGTTATGGCACTCAAGAAAGGAGTTGACAGCAAATATCATGGTGGTGCTAGGCTGAGAGTTGACTGATAATCCTAAGGTCTTTTCCAACCTTAATGATTCTTTGATTCTATGATATATGTCCACACTTACATGAGTCTTTCTAGTTTCACTTACACTCAATGTTAAAAAATAAACTGCTCAAGAACGTGAATATTAAGGTTCACAGTATGATTCACCATCTTAAAGTAGATAATATTTAAAATTAGCCATCTTGCTAGGAATCTGTATATTGCATTTTTTTCTCTTTGTTGATGTTAAAGGGTCCATAAAATTACCAGTTCATATATGCCTGAAACTACATACTGTGCATCTGTTTATCCATATGTATTCATATAAAAAGCACTTATACTTGTAATGTCCTCTGAACAGTTGCAAGAAGCAAAAACAGCTGACAGAGATAAATTTTACATGGATGCTCTCTCCTCACTACATTTCAAATAGTCATGGTCCATTCACCAACTGCAAAGTTGGAGAACGGTAGAAAAAGCTTAGAACCACCAGAAAATCCATCTGAAATTATAATCCTCAGAAAACAGACTCTGCTTTCACAGCTGACCTGCTTCACAGGTATCATTCAGACTCCAGTATGTAAAATTCACAGTTTCAACATGTTACCAAGAATTGCTTTGATGCATCAATAGCTATCAGTAACCACTCAGATACTAGAACTGAATGTATTTATTAGCTCACAGTTTACACCATTTCTGAGATCAAGGGATATGTTAAAGGATTTGTACATCTGACTCACCGTGCATGACACACGATCTACTGCAGACGGAATAAATACAAGTTGTTCTCTAGATATATTGGCTACCCTGTGCATACACAGGGAGCTGAGCCCAGTTTGCCCCTAAAATCAGATGAAATGTGTCTTCAAGCTATATGTGCTACCCTGTCTTTCAGTTGTTACACTAGCCCAGCCCAATGAGACACAAGCACCCAGTCTCTTGCTACCAGAGAGCTGGAATATGAGTTTGTTGTTTGTTAGGTCAAATGTCTCCTCTTTAAGATACTGTTGACACTCTTGACAAAAATAAATAGTAATTTATATATTAAAAAACCCTTGGTTTTCAGTCAGCTCTTAAAAACTTTCCACCTTTTTTGTAATTAAACAATTTGTAAAAGAAAATTAAGTAATTCCTTACAGACTACAATACTAACAATATTTATCTTAAAAGGCTTAATTTTGTCAGAAATAGGTATTTCCTAGTCTTGTACTTTGTCAGAAATATTTAAAAAACAGCATTGTTAAAAAAATAATTGTGGAAAGGTATAATAACTTGTGGATACTTTACACATTTGACATTTTTACCATCTGAAAGACTCTGAAAAACTTGTGTAAATTATTTGTCAGCAAGAGCATAATTAGTGAGATATAAGCACAAAATTATGCTTGCTCTGTAGTTACAGTTGTGGTGCAGGTGAGTTTCATAGCAGTGTGTGCCCCAGTGCACACTCATGGCAAGCAAGTGGTCAGTCCCTGGGTAGACCAGGAACACCCCAACTGTCCCCAGCTGAGAGACAATTTGTTGATGAGAAACAATAGATTGACTTCAGCCAAGGTAGCTGATTTAGCTCCTCTCTACCTGCACAACAAATTATTGGACTAATTCATACTGGATCTCTATAAGTGGTGAATTTCAACCAGTTTTAGAAATTCCCTCAGGCATCTCCTGCTGGATTTAGTCCCTTTTGTATTTTTGAAGTGATTTTCATGGCAGAGAGGACCAAACTGTGGGTATGTAAGATGCAGCCAGGTAAGCAGAAACTGTTCAACAGATGCAGAAATGGACAGGCAGGACATTCCTGCCAGGGATTTGCAGGGACAGGGGTGCTCCAGGGTGGGGAATGAGGCAGGGGCACAGCCTCGCTGGCCACAGTGCAGTCCCTCAGGGCATCAGCGGGGCTGGCAGGAGCAGGGGCTGGTAACTCCCCCTGCCAACAGTCAAGACAAGCAATTATCAATGAGAGTCCATCCAGGGAATCTGTTCAAAAGCAGGAGGAGGTGGGACCAGAGGTCTGTTACAGCTTTTTACTCCAAGTTAAATTCTTGATTTATGAAAGAAGGGAGTCTTCTAAAGCCAAATAATGTGACTGTTAGGTGTGGGAGTAATCTTTCTGTCTGATACAGGAGGAGGGAGAACACAATGGGGAAGGTGATTTTCTCAAGATGAAGTTCATTCTTTGCAAGATGGTTATGGTGGCCCCTTTAGCTTCCCTAAATAGAGGAAGCTCAGTTGCACAATTCATGGTCAATTTTGTAATGCAGAGACAGAGATTTTGAAATCTGTCTGAGGTTGCCTGAACAGTTTCTGGTTTTGTTGTGTTTTGTCAGTAACACATTTTAGACTATCTTCTCTATAAAATATCACAACACAAAAATGGAGGTAGTGGCAGAAAGGGCTTAAATCCTGTGTTTTGTATTTTGGCCTCTAACTTCCAAAATATATTCTAAGCACAGCTGCATTTTTTTTGTCCTGAGGGAACAAGGAACGGCAACAAATCTATCTCACACAGAAAAGTAAGATAAAACTTTGCAGTGAGAGGATGAGACTCTTAGGGCACCACCGGTCCTTCAGTCCTATCATCTGGAATGGAAACCTGCTAAATCCCACCCAACCCAAAAAACTGTGCTTAGCAAGTTCAAGGCATCAGCAGAAAATAACTATGAGCTTCTGACTGGGAAACTATCTTAATAGGATTCAGTTAAAAAAAAAAAGCTACATTTAATTTCATAATCACAGTCTGCTTACTGTCATTAATGATGTTTTGCTTATATCCCCAAACAAATCATGATTAATAGCAAAAGGCTGCAGGACATAAAAAGTAATTTATTAATTATGAGATTCTGTTAATTAAGAGCTATATTTATATTGTACCATCATTAGTATAACATTTTTGGTATCACTGACATGAAGAAGAGCAAGATTTAAGTCTGAGGCTCATATCTCATCCATATGACAACTGCATAAATTACTACTTGAAGCATCAATATTCTTCCAATACATCTCCATGGCAAATATGCAAATTAATATGAATAATGTCATGTAGTGACCGATATCTTATTCTTAATATGGAAACATTTCTATATATCAGTCATTATGAACATGTGGTCTCACATGTTATAGAAGAGGTAAAAATAGAGGCATGCATCCTAATTGTTGTCGTGAATCCCATAGGGATTGGATCCCACCCCTGGATGTGAGAAGCATGCAGCTTCTTTCCAAAAAAATCTTCTGGTGATACAAATCCATTAAAAGAACAATGAGAAACGAGAATTGAAGCATGGATTAAAACAATGTGGTACTACAGAAAAAGAAACTCGGGATTTTATTTTACTGAAACAATGTTAGTAAGGATATTGTACATAATCACATGTACCCATACCCATATTACAGTATCAAAATCTCTTCAGAGCAGTCCAGTAACTGTTTGTTTCTGCTGTTGGTAACTGTCTTTAACAGGTAATCCTATTTTCCCTGAAATCCATGTTATGAGTGTGGAAGGTGCATTTATAATGGCAGCCTCAGCTATCAGCAGAAAGACACGGATAAAAAGCTCTGAAAAAAAAATCAGTGAGGGAAGGTTCCTCTGGAACTGGCATCTGAACTGCAAACAGCTTTGTGGTTATATAATAATGTGTGGTTATTATATACATGAGTAAGATTTTATGCTGTTCTTATTTAAATACATGAAAAACTAGATTCAAAAATAGGATTTTCACCATAGGCTTAAGGGAAAATGGCAGAAGACCTTTAAAATTTATTTTGGGCGTAGTCATTTTATAGCTAAAGCTCTGGCCTGGTAGTTCTTCTGGGAAGATGGGAGCTAACAAACAATGATAGGGGCATAAAAGGGAGTTTTTCCCATATGCAGCATTTTCATCTTTCCAGGTTCTTTTTTTCTAATCAGTTTTTGAGTGAGATGAGCAAAAACATCCAATAACCAGAGAATTTCCTGACCTGCTCTTTTCAATGACACAATTCTACATGAAAACAATTCCTAAATCATGTCACTCAAGTGCAAGTACAACTGCAGTAAGATCAAACAGGTTTTCAGGAATATGGCCTTACCTACAACTTCCAGGCATATTTCTGCCACTTCTCAGGGACCAACACAAAAGGCAGAAAAGCAAGGAAATTATTTGATTTTGGGGCAACAGCTTTGCTTTCACCAGTGACACCCAAGAGCTGTTGACTGGAAAGGTAGAGACCCAGCAAGAGAATGCTGCTAGGTAAAGGACACATCTCCTTCAGGCTCTTCTGCTCTGAAGTAGGAAAACACTTTACCTGCTGTGACAGCTGAAAAAGAGGAAAATCGTTTGTCTCCTGGGTGGTAGCTTAGCAATATCACACACCAGGCAGAGAGGGCAGAGCAGCCCTGGGACCGGGCAGGTCGAAGTTTCCTGCTGCAGACATTCCCTGCGCTGCCACTCGGTGTCAAGGGACGTGTCCAGGGCCAAACCCTGAGCTTCTGGGCTGACTCCAGCTGTGGCAAAGGGCTTGGCAAGCCTCACACAAATGGGTCTGGGTTGGGGCACGTTTTGCTTTTGTTTCTCCCTCGGAGCACAAGACCTCAGGATTCACCCACCTCTCATCACTTTTGGTTCTGCCGCCAGAGGGCACGAGGAGCCAAACTTCGGTGGCTTCACCGCGAAACTCCTTTCGCTACAGAAGGAACAGAGTGACTAAACTGCCCTTTGTCATCTCGGCAGTCCCTAATCAGGTCACTGACTGGGAGGGAAGAAACTGGAGGTTTCCTTCAGAAGGGAGGAAATCCAAGGACACACCCTTGTGTATACCTTTGTTTCTGAGTCTTTCTGTTTGCACGTTTCATCTTCTGTACCCCGGGTGATGTGTACCGTAAACAGACACAGCTTTGTCCCCTAGCTGTGGGAACGAATTCCTGCAGAAGGAAAAGGTCACATTATGCACCTGTCAATGATCCTTTGTCTGCTGCCTTGTGGAAGCATGCCAAAGGGAATGTGGCCCTAGAGTGCAATGTTAGCTTTCTCTTCCATGTGCTGCATGACTACTGCCTTTATCCTGAGACAGATGATACCCACAGCTTGGATATTCAGAAATTCTACAGGACATCGGGGCTCATCAGTTTGCTGACTACTTAGCTAAACTGTCAAGTAAGTTTCAATTTGATGAACACCTCACCCCATTAATTTTTTCAAGATCCAAAACATGCAGCTTCTCACAGCCAGGGGAATCACTTCATTAAATTTAAGGGCATCATTCTAAATGCATCTAACAGAAAATTAAATTCTGAGGTTTGGAGGAGCTTCATGTTGGTGTCTGTGATAAATCCATATGGTGCCATCTTTAAAAATGTTTTCATAGAAAAGGAGACAACAGGAACCATGCCCCTTCTGAAGATGCAGAGGATGGTCTGTAGGAAATAGGTAATAACTGGAAATTTTAACAGCAGCCCTTACTGTTTTTCTGCTTTATTAAAAATGACCCAGAAGTTCTAGCTACACTCTTTTATTACTATTCTTGCAGGGTCACCTAGCTACAGGAGGAAAGGGGGTTTTTTTAACTATTCCCTGGAGAATGATGAGCAGTTGCTTTAACATCTGAAAATATTGTGTTATAGTTTCTCATAATTAATAGGTTAGAAAATTTTCTGTAAATGTCATTTTGCAAATTTGTGGGATTCTTAACTGAAGTCCTGACAGTAAATCTTTTCTTTCCCTAAATAAGGTAAATATGATTGTAATGATTTAATTAATTCTGCTTGTGAAGTATCAAAACCAAGAAAGATTTTTTTCTAACTATACATATCACAGGCATCTTAATGTCTATTTAGAATCCAAAATTATTTTGTCATGTAGAAAGAGTTGCAGCGTCAATCTCAACAAAATATGTAGTGCTGTTTATAACCACTGAGAGATGTTCCAAACCTTACCTCCAGACAGATGTGCCATGGGAAGAGACACTTGCTATTCTTAGAGGTGTCCGAAGATGTTACTGTGTCACCATATGGGTAATTGTTTGTTGTTTTAAACATTTATGACCAGAGGTTTTAGGCTGAGAACAGGATATTTTTACCTCCAAAAGCTGTTTTCCATTTTCATACTTGGAAAACCAGAATTCAGAAGTAAAAACAGATGGTTTGATCCAAAATACTTGTATTGATATCAAGGCAGAAACAGGAGTATGATGTCCCAATGTCTGAACAGCTTTTGCCCCTCCTAGAGCTGTTGATCTCCTCCACAGACAGAGGAAAGCTATGCTTTGATCTTTTTTTGATGACCTGATAAAAGACACTTCTGAATTTCCCTGAATACCTTGAAAGAGAATGTCCTCTTAATGTCTCGCCAGATACATGTGCTGAAAAGCTGTCACAAATTCATTAAAAACCTAGAGACCAAAAGGACATTTTTCAAAAGAGAAAAATTGTTAGTGAAACAAGCTGGAGAATTTATTATCCTCTAAGTTTTGACCTTGCCCATTTCCAGGTTTTTCTGTTAAGTAGTGATAGAACATATGAAAAAAATTACTGGGTATCTGCAAACCAGCAGGAGCAGGTAAGGACACCACCCATGCCTGGGGAAAACACTAGGGATGACACTTTTCACTATTTGGATGTAGAAATAAGGGACAGTTTCCAAAAACTAGGCTTAACAGGATGTAAAAGAGCTAGGGTGTACAGCAGAGCTCTTCAGCAAACCTTGATATGTGGAACAGAATGATCAGGAAAAGTGAGATGAAGTTTCATTCTACTTGGACAACTTAACAGAAGTCGTAAACCATGAGGAGAAACGTGAGTAACCTGACAGCATTGTTCAGGAAGTATTGGACAGTGTGCAGGAAGAATGCACATGTGTCCCTAGATAAAGGCAACAGAAGCATATTCTTTCTTGAGACAGTCAGGAAAAATTCCCTATTTAGTAAAGGAGTCCAGTAATATCACTACACCAAATATTCATTTGTTCTTTCCTATTCACTATCAGTTTCTTGAATTTTTTTTGTTTTTCGTATTTTTGTGGACTGCCCTTCTCAGGACTCACTTTCTAGTTCTTAGGGGTAAAAAAATTCCCTTGCAGTGTTTGTGACTGTAATCTACTATGTGGTACATTTGTATCTGATGCCCTTTCCCCCTTTACCTGGTTTTACATACCATAAATATTTCTTTAATAAACTTTTTTTTCTAATTTCCTTTATTAATTCATTGATACATCTCACTTTAGCTCTAGTTATCTTCTTGTATAATTTCTTTAATTTTAAACCAATGCCTCACAAGGACTGAAGGTTTCACTTCCACAGATCTGTACTGACAGTGCTGTGGAAGCTGTGGTTAGAAACATATCCATGTAACAAAAGGTGTTACGTGTAAAATACATCCACATCTCAGGCTTTACTGTCTTCTTAAAAGAGTTGAGGTGGAAGTTTTCTAATGTATTATTACTTGGGAAAAAAGGTGAATATAATTCTGCTTTAATATCTTCTTTTAATTTTGGTTTGCAAATTATTTTTCATACGCTTTACTTTCTGAGGCACATGTTCCTGCTAAAGCTGTTTTTAAAAGCCATGACTTTTTCTGAGCCCATCTTGCCTTTTAAAAGTACAGTCTGGGAATCCATGGATGCTATGTCTATCAGGATTATGATGTGCACAATACTGTCATTCAGTTTGGAAATACAATGTTTATGCACTGCATGCACCTACCTTTGAGCACATGGATCACAATCACTTTATTACTGTCCAAAGTTCTTTTTCAATGAATTGAGCAAATTGTACACATCCTGGTTTGCAAGCCATGGTGCCAGTTGGCTTCTGCTGATATCAACTGTTCAACTTCTCAGATGCTTGAAAAATTGGAATTACACCAACTAAACTTTCTACCTCCCCAGGAACATAGGAAATGTCCTTTAATAGATATTCTGGCAGTCACATCTAGCAAAACACTGCTAAAACATGCATGTAAAAAAAGTAAAAGTGAAGAAACAGCTGTTGAAGAGCCTTTATTAATCAGGGACCAGAAGAGGTAATGTTATGTTTGATGTTTTCAGCCTTTTTTCTTTCTTCCATTCAAATGTTGCTGTATTTCCTTTGATAGTTAGGTCATCTATATAAAATGGGGGTTGGCCACAAGCACATGTTCCTGGGAATTGCTCTTTTTTTTCTGGCTTTCAGTTTCTGTCAGAAATGTGACATGTATATTGAAACAGAGGAGGCACCAGGAGGCACCACCAGCTCTGGCTGCCCCTACACAGCCACCCTGTGACTCTTCCAGCCCTGCACATGGCCCAGGACCCCATGTCAGCCCCCCGGGGCCACCAGATCCTGTCCCACTGACACCAGCAGAGCTGGTCTCCAGTCCCTCACAGCCCTGCCCTGACCAGAGCGTGGCCTTGTCAACCCAAACCCACCTGTGGTTCTACACCCTGGTCCAGCCTCAGTCCCCTCCTGAGCAGCTCATGATGCCCAGGGCTGAAGGTGTCCATGTGCCCCACAGGTGCCCTGCTGCTGGCTGGGTGTGGAGTGGACCTTGGCTGCTGATTTCTATCCCACAGGAAATCCCTGATGCTCCCAGTTCCTGCCCAGAGGGAGCTGCCAGCCTGGTGGTGACATGACAAAAAGACCCCAGGCTACTGCACTAATAGTGTGTGACAACAATACCATGTGGCTGCTTTGGGCATGAATGAGGAGGTGCCTGAGTCAGACTCAGAACTGTCTTCTTCTGTGAACAGAACATTGGGATGGGATGGGATGGGATGGGATGGGATGGGATGGGATGGCATGGCATGGCATGGCACGGCACGGCACGGCACGGCACGGCACGGCACGGCACGGCACGGCACGGCACGGCACGGCACGGCATGGGATGGCACGGCATGGCATGGCATGGCATGGCATGGCATGGCATGGCATGGCATGGCATGGCATGGCATGGCATGGCATGGCATGGCATGGCATGGCATGGCATGGCATGGCATGGCATGGCATGGGATGGGATGGGATGGGATGGGATGGGATGGAACAGAGTTGTGTGTTGGCCTTCTTCTCAAACTCACAGGGTTGGACTTTGCCCCAAACCTCCTCCATGTCACTTCCACAGAGAAGAGTAAAACTGGAGTGGCAGTTATAAAACAGTTTTCTTATAAAATAGTGGCCCAGAGCCTGTAGCTTGCTATTTAATTTTATTTTGTTTTCTCAGGTAAACTGACTTTATTAATTTCACTAAAAGTTGCTGAATAGGTGACTATTCAGCAACATCACTAAACAACAATTTTCATGGCACACAATACTGTGCCAGTAGTCTGTATAAATTTGTAAAAAAGGCCTGGCCCTGATCTCTTTCTTAAATCTGACAAGGTCCCTGGGAAGATATCTTTCTGAACTGATCTGAACTCTGGGACACAAATGGGTACTCTTCTAAAGGAACGTCTTCCCACAGCAAATAAAAAAAAAATGTTCCCTGTACTGAACATCTTCTGGAATAAGACAGGGGAAAGCAGAAAGACACATAAGTAAAGGTATACAAAAAGGTTTCCTTCTTGGATTTCCTTCCTTCTGAAGGAAACCTCCAGGTTCTTCCTTCCCAATCAGCAGCCTGGATAGGGACTGCAGAGATAACAAAGTGCAGTTTAGCCACTCTGTTCCTTCTGTAGGAAAAGGGGAACGTTTTCCTGCGAAGCCACCGAAGTTTGGCTCCTCGTGCCCTCTGTGGCAGAACCAAAAGTGATGGGAGGTGGGTGAAGCCTGAGTGACTGCAGCAGGAAGCTTCGACTTCCCTGGCACCGGGGCTGCTCTGCCTGGTGTGTGATATTGCTAAGCTACCACCCAGGAGACAAACGATTTTCCTCTTTTTCAGCTGTCACAGCAGGTAAAGTGTTTTCCTACTTCAGAGCAGAAGAGCCTGAAGGAGATGTGTCCTTTACCTAGCAGCATTCTCTTGCTGGGTCTCTACCTTTCTAGTCAACAGCTCTTGGGTGTCACTGGTGAAAGCAAAGCTGTTGCCCCAAAATCAAATCATTTCCTTGCTTTTCTGCCTTTTGTGTTGGTCCCTGAGAAGTGGCAGAAATATGCCTGGAAGTTGTAGGTAAGGCCATATTCCTGAAAACCTGTTTGATCTTACTGCAGTTGCATATGTGTGAAATGATTTGTGGTGTAATGTAGTTACTTCCCTAATTTTTCTGCTCTCTCTCCTGTTAGATAAGGCTTTTAAACTGACTTGGCCAATCCTGTTGCAAGTGTGTAATTCCTTATAGGTGGATTGTTCCAGTAAGCTGGCTACTGCCTCTGCCATACTCCATTTCAGAGGCAGCATGCTCTGAAAGAGCTTAAGTCAGCTGTCCAACCACGCTGGGAAGGGCAGCCAAGGGCTGTTTCAAATGAGACAGGAATGGCTGTACATAGCATTATTATCCCGTGACTCCTCAGGGATGCCAGTAGAAAATTGGATTCACACAAAAAAAAAGTGTCACAGAAAAGAGCAGGTCAGGAAATACTCAACATTTTGGACATTTTGTCTGTCTCATTCAAGAACTGATTACAACAAAAGAAACTGGAAAACTGAAAATGCTGCATGTGGGAAATATCTTTTATTCCCCCGCCTTTGATCCTTAGTTCCCATCTTCCCAGAGGAAATAGCAGGAAAGGGAGAAAGAAAAGAGAACAGCTTCTGGTCAGAACTTCAGGTAGAGTAGCTATGCTGATGGTACATTTCAAAAGCCTTCTGTGATTTGTCTTTAGACCTACAGTGCAACAGTTTCAAACCTATCATTAATTTATTCTGAAACAAACTGAGTGGAAGTAAATCCCTATGGGATTTTAGACAACTACAAAAATGCATATTATTGTCATTGTCATGTGTGACTGCATATTTATTGTGGCTGACCTACTGGAATTTCACCATAGTCAGTTTATTTCAAGCCAGAACATTCCTATGTTCCTGAAATGTTTACTGTTTCCTTATTACTCTACCATTCTGTGGGAACACATTGTACTCAGACCATCATGCACATGGCAAAAATACCACTTGAAGATGCTTGATGATGTTGTTGGCTGCAGAAATATGTGTCGTGGCCAAAGTCAAAGTGTTATGAACCAACACACAGAAATAGAATTACTACAGCTGAACACAATTTCTAGCCTGTGTTTGCACTATTTACAGAAGAAGTATTGAAGGAACAGAATTTTCATCCCGACTCAAAGCCTATTACACAGTATCCTGGTTTGGTCTGGAACAGACTTCATTTTTCACCCTCGTAGCTGGTACAACACTGTGGGTTTGATTTAGGATGAGAATAATGTTGATAACACACTGATGTGTTGGCTCTTGCTGAGCAGTGCTTACCCTAAATCAAGGGCTTTTCAGTGCCTGATGCTTTGCCCATGGGGAGCTGCACAAAAAGCTGGGAGGCAGCATAGTCAGAACTGACCCAAACTGCCCGAAAGAATATCCCATACCACAGAATGTCATGCCCAGTATTTGAACTGGGGAGAGTTAGCTGGAAGGGGACTCTTTATGGCTCAGGGATGGGCTGGGAATTGGTCAGCAGGTGGTGTGAAATTGTACTGTACATTGCCTGTCTTTCTGCTTTTGCTACTCTCTCTATTTAAAATATTTTTATTATTTTTTATATTATTATTGCTGTTGTTGATATTATATTTATTTATTTCATTTATTTGTTGTTATGATTATATTTTGTTTGAATCAGTACTCAGTATATCAGCATATATCAGTAATTGTTCTTACCTAAAACCACCAGGTGTACCTTTTCTTTTCAATTGTCTTCCCCAGCGGGACAAGGAATAGGGAGTGTGGAGAGTGAGCAAGAGGCTGGCTGTGGTTAAACCATGTCATAAAGACATATTGCTCTCACCAAGATATACAGAACTGGAGCCTTCTAATTTAATTCCTAGACCTTGGTCCCTAAATTCTTGCTTTCAGTTTTATAGGAATTAAAGTTTAAAAATGAATTCACTTGTTAATAAAATTATAAATAAAACAGGTCATAAAAAAACCCAAGGATTCCACCCTCTGAGTAAAATTGGGAAGAAATATTCTCTTTCCCAAAGATTTTTATCTCTTCCCCTTTTTTATCTGACAATGAGAATTTGGAAGTAAATATGCACAGCCACACCTGCTAGTCCATGAAAATCAGTTAGCTCTTTTAAAATAAGTAATTTCCTTAAGGCAGCAAAAATTTATTAAGGCCACAATTTCTATTGCAATGCAGTAAGAGGAAATGGTGTTTTGCTATTTAAAACATACCTGGGTGGGATTCAAGAAAGTACATTTTGATAAAATACAATCCCCTTATGTCTGTTTCAAAGAGATGTTGAAAAAAACCTTACAACTATTTTTTTCTATTTTATTTTCTTTGCATAAAAGACTAAGGTCTTGCATAAAAGCTGCTACCACATGAACTTTATTTACTGGATACCAGCTGTCATAATGATTCTTTACATGCTCCTGTATTGATATTTGTCAGTAAAACTGAGCAGCAAATTGTCCTGGGCATGTCCTGGGAGCTGAGACCACTGGGGATCCCCTGGGAGTTCCTCATGGGGCAGGATCTGGCTGTGGGCAGCAGGAGACCACCCCTGCAGCAGCATTGCTGCGACAAGGGCTGATAGCCCTGGGGGCTCGGTGGTCCTGGGCCCTGGGCAGGCAAGGACAGCTGCTGGGGATGCCCCGAGAGTCCAAATAAAATCCATACTAGCATATAAGAACATACCAATATGACAATCAGCAGCGTCAGACATCACCAGGGAGTGACAGGTTACCCCAGCCACCAAATAACAAGGAAGTTAAAAAATCAGAAAAATCAAACAACTCAAGTGCTTACATCACAGTCAAGACAATTTCCTCATTCCCATCATTCTTCTATCATAAATCTGAGTCCTTGCATTTGTTAGAAGCCTCATAAGAGTTCTTAAACATTTTGGATTAAATTTTCTCTCTGATATCTTTAAATCCAAAGTTATGCTGAATATATAGTGTTATGACTGAGAAGTTTGCCTTTCTTGAAAAGCATTTTGTGCCACAGTACATGAAGAATGCTGTTAAAATAAATTACATTTTAGCTTCATAGAGCACTTCCTTCTTATGCAAGTGCTCCCATAAAACCAGTAAGGTTTGGATATTCAGCACTTCTGAGAACTCCATCTCTATATATCAGTTTCTATATATAGTTTAAAATGCCAAAATTTAGCTATTCATGTTTGAAGATACTGGCCCATTTTTAGAGATGCTGTAGCAGCATCCTAATTCTAATCATGGCCTGAAAAATTCCTGCTAACCTGAAAAATCAAAATGGCTAATGAGCTCGTAAAGTGTTGGTCACCAATAAGTAAAGGGCTGGTCACCAATAACTATGATCTCTTAAAACAGAAATGTTTTCCAGAGTTGGCCATATTTTTTTTCCTCTCATGTCTATAAAGCAAACTCTGAAGAACTACTAGCCAGCATTTCTTTCATTGTTCTCTTGGGATTTGAAATTGGAGTGCAACCTTTTCACATGTCTAGCTTGAAACATAACCTTTTATATATAAAGATGATGTATTGAAGGTCTGGAGCCGGGCAAAGGAAGAAGAAAGTTTCTTCTTTTATTTTAGTATTGCTTTAAATACTTTGGATATCTGAATGTGTTGCACAAAGAAAATAACATCCAGTGAACCTTCAAAACACGGAATGTTTGCCTCCTAAACAGGTTGGGATATTTTTAGGTTTTTGGTTCGTTGGTTGGTTTGGTTTTTGTTTATTTCTTTTTGTTTGTTTCAGGAGGGTTGGTTTGGTTTGGTTGTTTCAAACACTGCAATTAAATTGTTCTAGGTGTGAAGATCCCACGTATACTTTTCTAAAGAAATTTATTCCCTTTTCAAAACAGGAAAATTGTGTTTCTGTAATTATCACATAGCTACATCTTTTACTAAAGTTTTCTTTTGGGCTTCTGAGGAAACTGAATTCTGTCTTTACACTTTACTCTTTCATGCTTAAATAAATCTAGTTGAAATACTTACAGGCAAATTCCAATTGTCTTCAACACAAAGCAGACTGTGCAAACTAGAGCTGCTGATTGTCTTTTTAATTCTGAATCTCATGCACTGGGAGATCATGAATTTAAGAAAATATAATGCAACAATCCAGAGACTCCTTACCACTATTTAGTAGGAGTCAGATGACTTTTATGTCTCCTAGTTTTATCATCACTTAATATTGCCAGTAGTGAGAAATGGAAGACATTCTTGTGCCACCACTACAGGAATTACTCTCATCGCTGGAAAGCCAGAAGATAATGCTGACATTGTCCAGACAGAACCAATCACATACATTGCTGAGACTGCCATGAGTTTGAGAAAGCTGTCTTAGCAATCTACCTACCTCATTCTTAGTCATCATCAAAAAAAACCCTGATGAAAATTTGGCTTCTCTGTCAACGTGCATTAGACTCTAAATTTACAAACTGAAATATACACTATAGTAAGAAGTGGGGGAGAGGGGGGAAGGAAAAACCCTCACATAACAAATTTACTTTTTTTTTTTCAAAGCGAAAAAAACATTATTTGTCAATGGTGTTATGTGAGTGGTCAGGTTTTGTGTTTGGATGGGTTTGAAGGATTCACACAATAAAAAAACCTACTCACCTGACAAAAATCACTGTTCCATACAGCCTTAATATTAATACTTTAAACTGATTGAAAACAAACAATATCCAGTATAGGATACTGTTCAAAAGTTTTCCACTCTGTAAACACCCCCCATGAAATAAGCATAAACATCCAGCATTCAATGGGTCATAACTCTAAAATTAAAAAATGTATTTAAAATTGCAGCAGATTAGAATCTGAGGAAACAGTAAAATGCAAGTGAAAACCTTCTTCAAGACAAGGGAAACAGTCTACAAAAGAGTTGTTGTAGAAGGTTGGCTGGTGTGAATGTTTGCAATTCTCCAATTGAGCCATTCATAACTAAGTATTGTTTCAGACTCTCAATTTTAATATATTTTCTCTGAAATCAGAACAAATGAGACACCTATACTTCTACAAAAGGAAACGGAAAGCAGAGATAACGCTTGCCTTTGCACTGCCTCTGCTTTTCCCTCATATCTCACCAGCAATATGCTTGGGTTTAGAGGAGCAATTCCTTTTCGTTTTTCCCTAGTAATTTAATTAGAAACGGCACTAAAAAAATTGTGCTTTTATAACCTTTAGCCATTCTCTTCTCTTCCTTATTCTGATCAGGTCTTTGAATGTGAATGAGGTTTTTAAATGCAAATGGAGACCTCTTACAGCTTAAAATCTGGAGCTGGTTCTTGGATCACATACTTATAAAGCTTTTCTCTCTGTTCCTGCTACATCAGAATTTTTAAAAGAAATTTTCTAACAAAGCTACATCACTAGCAGCAACCTCCTGCAGTGTGGCTGCACCCAGGGAGTGAAGTAACAGAAAAGAAAGGATCTCTCTGAAAAATGAATTAATTTGATGAGTGGTAGAAAGATGACACCTAGCCTCTAAACCTGACTGTAGATAAAAGCTCTTTACCCAAAACCAAATACACAATAATAGAATTTTCCACTCCATTTGATGCTCAGCCATTCTGCCCAAGCTCACTAAACTTCTGTTCAATGACTGCTCATAATTATACAGCTTTACATCTCTGGTGTGCACATCACATGGAAGACCAGCTGCAGGTTTTAATGTCGGTGGACAGATTAATTGAATTTATAAACTCCACAAAATAGTTTCATATTTATTAGAAGATGAGTAAAAGAAGATTGCCAAAATTTTACTTCCCAATTCCTACCTGTGTATATCTTGTATTTTCAGACTATTTTAATATCTTTTTCTTTGCTTTTCTTTTTTCTGGTCCTCCACTTGTGCTAAGTGACTTTTCATAAAAATTACCAAATATAGGGTCATTTTTTGTTATAAAAGAGATATTCCTTGTAAACTGAATTTGTATAATACTTCATTAACCCCCTAGAAATATGTTTTTCATAACATTTTTTAAAAGCTGATGGAAAATAGGATAGTTCCAGTAAAAATGGGAAATCTTATTTTTGCTGCTAAAAAAATAAAAAACAGCCCACTTCCGTCTTCATAAAAAAACCTCTTCTCCTTTTTAAAATTTAAAAATGTCCCCCAGATGCTGTGGACACAACTACATGCTGAGCAAGACTAGGATTTATAATAACAAAATAAGGATGAAAACTGACTTAACTTCTGGATTATTAATTAAATCTAATAATGGTCTAATAACAACTGACCTCCTTGTCATGGAATTGAATCCAAAAATTCTGAAGTCTTAACTTATTCCTGATTCAGTCATCTATTTTCAAATCCCTGAAGTTTAATTTTGAATTTCAGTCAGCTGCACTTGCCTGTTACATTTAACAGATCCAGTAGGAGCAATGACAGTATTGTAATAACTTTGGTGAGTTACAGTCAGATGAGGGAAAGGATTACCATTTATTAGACCAACTAAGGCTAGGTTTTGTCTAGAGAAGCTGAGAAAAATAGTGAATTGTAAAATGTGCACTTTGACACACCTTGATTCCCTAAGAATGAGGCCTACGTACTTTGAAACTCTTGATTCCATATAGAGGAACAATTATTTTCTCATACACGGCCTTGTTAAAGTTGTATCATTCTTCAGATGCTCATTCTAGAAGATTGGAAAATTTCCTAGAGCACAGCTTGATGTAGTTTATAATATGAAGACTTGAAAACATAGATCACTTCTTTTTCAACTGATATCAGTTCTTATATTAAAGGGGTTTTTTTCTCCTTTAGGAAAAAACAGAAACAAAACCAACAAAAAAGTCCAATTAACCAAACCAAAACAAAATAAAAAAACCCCAATCCCCCCCCAAAAAACCAAGAAAAACCAAAAAGAAGTAAAAGTTCAGCCTCTTTTTCGTGACAAATTTCTGAATGAAATATGAGAATTGAGTTCTTGTTTTATCTCTCAGAGCCAGCACAGTCAGTGGAGTCCAGGGATCTATTTATCTCCTTCTAAAGTAGATATCTGCTTTGGGAGAGCTGAATAGCTTTCTTTCTCTATTGACTGTATTGAATAGATGGCTGTTGACTCTAACAGGAGCTTAGATACCTGGGCCTGTGTAATCATTTATGTTGTAGATACCTGAATGCAGCAGGATGACTCAGCTGCCCAAACACAGGTTCCTGGTACCACTACAGGGCTATCCTGCTCACAGGCTTCTGGATAAATAGCTGTCAGCCACAGCATAATTCACAATAATGGCACTAGAAATGTTTGTTCAAGCAGCTCTCTGTGTCTAGCTCTGGAAGAAAGTCCAGCTGTGTGTTTTTCTTAGTCGTTAGCAAAGTTCAGGTGTGGACTGGCTGATGAGCAGAAGGACACCAGCACCTACAGATGTCCACGGCCTGGCACGATGGCTGAGTACGGGCCTAGTGTGCCATGGGATTTCAGCAGTGGATCATCCATCTGATACAAGGTGTGGAGATACACTCTGCAGACTGCATTCCTCACCATAACCTCCTGCTGATCAGCCAGTGGTGAGGGATACAGCTGGGTTTCTCTGCAGAGGTAGCTCTGTAAGGGCTGCTGCTGACTGCACCTACAGAAATGAACTGCAGAGCTGCATCCCTCCCACCAAGGCAGAAGGAAGCAGGAACTCTGAGCACAGCTCGGAGCACACAGAGGACTAGCACTCCTCTGGATGTTGAAGTCCAATACATCAGCTCTTCTCTTACATGGAGTAGCAAAAAGAGGAAAATGCAAACTTCGGACTCATAAATATATGAAATTGTATCCTTAAATGAAACCAAAATGAAGATGAGCCAAATAATTACATATAGTTCTTTTATTTTGAATGAACTTTTAAAATTTTTGGTCATTTAAAACAATCCCAATGTTACTATTTACATCTGACAGTTGAATCACAGTGTTGGGCAGGTTGTTTAGGATTCAGTGATGAACTGCCATGTTCTCTTAACACTTTGACCCTTATATTTGTACTTTCTTCATTCATTATTCATTGTCATTGGTCATACCTTTCAATGTGCTGGTAGAATCTTCCAGATTCAGCAGGGTAGATTTATAGACATATGTAATCATGGCAGTCTCCAGCAGTGAGACTCCATTGTTGCTATCTCCTCCAGTTTTATGGCTCACCAGTTTATCTGTGATCATTACAGCAACCTGTCATGACAGCTCTGCAACACAAAATCTCTTTCTGAAGTTTAATTCCCAAACAGATTCCATAAATGTGTATTTCCAATTCTTGACTCTATTTTAAAAATTTGACTATATCTTCAAAGCTGCGTTCTGTTGCTGTTTTTGCTCTGTATCTCTCTGTTTTCTATACAACTTCTTGCAATAGTTCGGAGCCATCTCTGTTGCAAAATCTACTGTACCATACACAGTGTATCATACACTATGTTTCCACAAACACAGTGGGAAACAGCCATCTTGGAACAAATAAATGAAAAACAGTTTAGAAGAGGTGCCATTACTTTCCAAGGAATATAATGCCTTCAGCAGAATGTGTTTTTTTGATATTTAACATAGACTGCTAAATGTAAGTAGGTCAGCTTCTGTGTATACAAGATTTTTCTCCTAATCCCTGTGCATATACTAACGGCTTAAAGACGTTAAGTCTCTCCTGTGTTTTCACTGTACATTGTTGTTCATTTTAGTGATAAAATCCATGAAATTATGCTGCTGGTGAGCTTGGGAAGAAGCAACTTTCAGTTGTGTTCCAACTGTCTAATCTTCTAGCAGTAGCAGGAAGTTGGATCTTTCAACTAGAATTTGTAGGCAGCACCAGGTCTAGCTAATAGCAGTCATCTCATTGCAATCAGGCTATTCAGGTGTTTCAGACTAAATGCCAAACATTACCAAAATAACCAAAACAAAACTACACAAAACCAAATCAAAACCACTGCCAAACAAACCCAGAATTCAGCAAGTGCATAATAAACACTTTTATTGAGCAAGGCTTTACTCAATTATTTGAATGAATTAATGCATTTAGCAGTAAAGGCTATGCTCTTCACCTCTCTAAAATGTTTATCTGCCTCTGAAGTATCACGTCACTTTTGAATTCCTGCACATTCTAATTTCTTATTTGTAGAGATTTACATAATTAAGTGCTTTTTCCAATAAGTCTTTGGTATATATTCAGATTCTCCACTTCAGTTTAATCTACTTTCCTTCATTTAGGCAGACTCTACTTTCTCTTGATCAGTACAAGGATAATATTTGTGTAACTTCAGTGATTTCCATTGGGTTACTTCAGCTTGTACTGACACTGTAGATGAAGAAGGAAATAATAGAAAAAATGAGATTGATACAAAAAATCCTTAGCATAAAATGTATCCTTTTTTTTATTCCAGATAAAAAAAAAAAAAGTAAGATTATGAGGTATGGATTTTTATAAGGATCAAAGTCATTCAAATATCTGTATCTGAAGGAAAGACAGAAAGGGGAAAACCTCTGTGTCAATGTTTTCCATCAGGTATGAGCGTCATATTCTACAGAATTTGAATGTGTGGGAGTTGAAGCCAGAAGACCAAGTTAAATGGGAGAAAATTCAATGTAAAAAACCTTCAAAGTTATTGCAATTTAAAATAATTCAGGATTTTTTTTCTGTATAATTTTAGGGGAAAAAAATCTGGACAAAGACTGCAGGGCTCTATGTCATGTAAGATTTAATTTTAAAGTTTCATCAGAGCCAGGGATTCTAAAATTCATGGCCTTCTGTGTCTTCAGAAGTTTTGTTCTGTAACATAGTTATAATATATTACCTTTTCTCCCAGCAATTTTTCTAGATATTTACCATTAGAATAAATATTGTGTTCCTGGGATCCTAAAAGCACAAAGGACAGATTTGAACTCATTTAGAATGCTCTTGCCATCTGCTAATCTGTTAGAATTTGGACTGATCAGGTGAAATGATTCCAACAGAGCATTTCAGATATAATCCTCTTCCTCTTTCATAAAATGAACTGTTTACCTTCCCTATACATCCCTTTACTCACTTGATCTTATTAATTTTTATTGGATTGAGAAAATCAAAAGTAAATACTCAAGCAGGAAGGATAAGAGTAATCCACCCTTCTTATGAGAAGAGAGAAGTATTTAGAAGAGTGGAAGGAGAATCAAAAGAAAAAAGAATTCTTAGAGAGGGGGTGAAAGATATTGGAGAGACTGGTTCTCAGCAGCCAGCCAAGAGAGGCAGTTCCTAGAAGGATTTTAGGGGGCAGGCATCTATTTACTACCACAAAAAATTCTGAGGTAGTAACCTCATCCATGTCTCTGTAGGATGACCAGGAGCCCAAAGCTCAGCTCCCTGAGGTAACAGCCCATGCCTGGATTACAAGAAGAGGGCACCAAGAGTTTCACCTACCAGCACTGCTTCCATAGAAAAGGGCACACTGGCAAAAGAAGAGAAAAATCCCAGAATTCAGTTTTCGCTCAAATAACGTCTCCTACACTGACTGTAAATACTATTGCCTAAGACAGCTTTGCAGCCTCTCAGCTCAGAACTAAATTACCTGGAGTAGGAATGTGTCCTAGGGAAACATCACAATTCCTGTGTCTAATGTTCTTCCCAAGCATTCATTGAGGTCCACTGGACTCACCACTGGACTGAATCAACTTTTGATCTGGACTTTTAGAGACATTCTTAAGTTCTTAGATATCTTGGCCTAGAAGCTATCTTGTGATGGCAATCACATGATCTCAAATAATTGCTTGAGATCGCTGATACTCAAAACATCCAGAAAGAGCCACCTGATATTTTCCTTCTTTGCTTAATAGAGAGCACTCCTGGGGAACTTTCAAGGAAGAGGAGTTGAAATTTAAATCATGATGAATGTTATAACTTATTGGTTTGTTTAGAGATTCTGTATATGCATTGAATGCTGTGGAAAGGATGTAGTTAAACAGCAGAGATTTTGCTTGTCCCAGTCCTAGCTGCTGTCTTCTTGTTTAAGAAGATATTATTTTACTATAGTTGACTGGTTTAGCCCCAGACACTAAGTACCATACTGTGTCTCACTATTTCCTCCATCCCTCTCCAGGGACATGGGGAGAATAATCGGGGGGGAAAAATGAAAAACTCTCATAGGCTGAGATAAGAAAAGTTTAAAAATTGAAACCAAAAAAAATATCATATTAATGATAATACCGATGCTGATGCTGATAGTAATACTAATAATAGTATCTTGAATTCACAGGAAATATAGTGGATTTCCTCATAATTGAAAAGTCATGATACTGAATTTGAAAAAGTCTGCAGCAGATCTATAGGCATGAGCAATAATAGGCAGAGGGCATATTTGTAAATTAATTTGTACTTTAATTTTCTCACTCATGAGATCAAGGATTTGTCTCTTAATAAATTACTGTTTTAAGGTCTGCTCTAATAATACATACTTTAAGAGATATAAAACCTGTGTCTTGATTTTTACATGAGTACTTCAAAAAAATGTGTGGACAATTCAGTCTTAAAGCTCTTATCAACCCAGTGTCTGTCTCATGTAAGGTACAGAGAGAAAGGAGATGTGTGTGCAAAGGCTGCTTTGGGGACTGTTCCTGTCACAGCTCTCTACTTTGAAAAGCTCTGTTTGGCCTCAGTCTTCTGTGGAATCTCAGATTTCCCTGTGCTTTGACCCTGGCCCAGGCTGAGACATCTGTCATGAAATATGCCAAAGACCAAGGTGGAAAGATGGTAGGAGAGTTCTCATAGCAGCCCTTTGGAAACCTCCCTGGACTGAGACTCATTTCAGTGCCCTGAGTGCACTTACAGACCCTGATTGTTCTGAAAAACTTCATCTGGGTGCTTCACCCAGCATCCTTTACCCATTGGCCTGGGAGTTGCATTAAAATTCGGAGCTGGGGCTTGCCCCTTGCCAAAGTTGAATTCTGTGTTTGTACATTGTGTGTGCATGCATTTATTTTTAGTTATATATAAGCTATAACACTGATCAAATAAAACAAATATCCTAATTTCTTGGTGCTACGAGACAGAAAGCGACATAAAGACATGCTAAATGTATTCCTAATTTCACTTAATGACAATGCTAAATCTCAGAGCCTAGAGGAGATTGTCCTGAACCTTTGTAACACTTCAGAGTGAGTTTTTTTCTTTTTTCCTTTTAAGGAAATAAATAAAAGGAAATGGTAAATAGACTAAAAGACTAAATAGGCTAAGCGAAGGAAAAATGGCTTATAAAGTCCTTTATATTTGCTAATACAAGTAATGTTGCCATGGCAGTACCTTTTTTTTTTCTTCTTTTTGTACAGAATCTGCTGTGAAAACTAAAGAGGTAATCAAGTGCAATTTTTGTTTTGTTGACAATTTTCTTCTTTTTATTTCTGTTTTTCTCACTGGAAACAAAGAAAACTTTGCCTTATTGCCTAACTTGATTTCAGAAAACTTGATTGTTTTGAGACTGCATAGAGCATGTTTCAAGAACTTTTGTACAGGGATTTGGCTACCCCTGTGGAAAGCTAGCCAGGAAGCCAGGCTATTGGAGCAGTCTGCCAGGTGGGAAGCAGGGCAGCTGGACAGCCATGACAACCATGAAGTCCAGTGAGATGGGCAGGCAGCCCCTCACCCACCACTGTGCCAGCTGGCTTGCAAGAGGTGGAAGGGAAGCCTCTCTGTCTGCCTGGTTTCCATAAAAGATGCAGAAAAACCAGCTTGTTTCCAAGGAAAACAGTGTTTTTGTGGAACCAGAATCCTCAGGTGGGAAATTGTTTTAGAAATTGTTCAACCAGGAGCCCAGAAACTGTTCACCCAGGAGGCAGATCTGGGGTTCCTTCCAGAAAGATTGGGGTAACAGGGCACAGGGCTGGGCAGAGGCACATCTATAGTGCAGCTCAAGCCAGAACTGGTTGTCTGCTCTAGGGCTTTCAGAAAAAAAACTGACAGATAATACATGGGTAGGCCTTCCAGGTAAGGCTGGATATTGGCAGATAAAGGAAGTTAATGCTCTCACAATCATTACACCTGGATAGAGGGAAATTGATATTTGTAAAGTCACATATGAATTCCATAACGGAGTGATTTTTTTTTTACATTTTTTTATCCTCTATATCAGTTGTCCATTAAACATCAAAGTCAAATAGGAAGAGAAAGGATTTAGAAAACTAAAATATAATGTGGAGGTCGGTAAATCCAATAGTACCAAATATATTATCACTGCAACTGAAAATGCAAAGTGTAATGGTCATGTACATCCCATACTTTCCATCCACAGAATAATGTTACATGATGGTGTACTTTTCAGAATATGGACTGTAAAACTGAGTATTAAAATCTATGAAAAAAAAAGCCTACTGCATCTTTGAAGGCAACTCTGAACAGTAGTATATCTTTCTAACATTAACTAGTGTCTCTCTATGAGAGTACTCACTTTTTTCATAATATAAAGCCACTGAAGATGATGAGTGTACACAGGGCATTCTGTTGAATTCAGTTATTCTAAAAACATGGGCTACATTTCTAAGTATTATAAACTGAAGAGATGAAGACATAAAGAGATTTACAGGAGTATTATGTGAGTCATAAAACTTAACAGTTCCAATGCAAACTAACTTGTCACTGAAGTCAGCAGTCATCCATTTCAAATGGATGCTTACATCGAGTTATCTTTAGCTCCATCTGTTTCACTGAACAAGAACTAATATAGGTGTATGCTTCAAAGTGGGTGTTTCATTGAATCAAAGTTGAAATGAAAGTTCCCTTGCCTTCAGTGTGAACAACAGGGATTTTGATTTGCAGTGAAATTTGTTTCACAAAAAAATGCTGTAAACACCTTATTACACAGACACAGCAGGATTCCCATCCTTACCCCTGCCTCCTTCTGTCTCTCTTCTTTTTTTCAGATGATGGTTCATTTTCCTTCTTCTGATCTTTAGCCTGCTGTCACTTAAATCTGCCATCTAACTTGTGGAATTAAAAATGTGGAGGCTCTACATATACAAACTTTACATTCACGTATATGTAAGACTCGGTTTGAATGTACTGCACTTTTTTCAGCTTTGTAACATTATTCATACCAGAATTGAAAATTAATTAATGCAGGAGGGCAATGTTAAGGCAGAAGACACAGCCCCAACATTATGCAATTCAGGGAGCTGCATGCATTTATTTTTAGTTATCTATAAGCTATAACACTGAAAAAATAAAACAAATATACTAATTTCTTGGTGTTATGACACAAGATTGCAGCTGCTGGGACCTGAGACCCTTCACAGCAGGTGGTTCCAATGAGCCAATAGCAGCCCCTTCTGACTCCTCACTCACACACTCATGCTCAGATGTGATTCCTTTTTCTTCAGGCTCAACCCTGTATTTCCTGCAGAAGAGTCTCAGGTATCTGATTTTATAAAAAAGAAATAATAGTGTAGTACAGCAGTAGGTCAGCTCGAGCTGGGTGTGTCCAGAAAGGGACCCAGAACAAAGAAATCCCTGGGCAAATAGACCCTTGTCATTTATGCACCCATGCTTCACATGGTCTCCACACACCTTTTAGTTCAGTGGTGATTTTTGGTCTGGGGTCCTCTAACACCTATTGGATTCTCTCTGTTCTTTCCATTCAGGTGGGACATTAACTGCTATCATCTTGATGAGTTGCAGCTTCTGCTGACATTTTTAGCCTCCCTCCTTAGCTCTGGTTTGTGCTTCTTGTGTACCTGCTTTATGGCAGAACCTGGGAAACTAAAGTACTAGATTTGGAATAATCATAACTTAGCAACAACCAATACATCAGTGTTATCAACATTTTTCTCACACAAAAGCCAAAACACAGCATCATACCAGTTACTTGGAAAGTTGTTAAGAAAATTTACTCTATTACAGCAGGAAGCATATCTGAGTGAAGGTCCCCAGCTTATGGCCTAAGGCTTCAACAAATGCAGCTTCTCAGATAAAGCAAAGACAGCTAAGCAATCAGCATACTAAACCACACAATATTATAACAATAAGTGACTCATTCTGTTTAAAGCTTATTTATTTAAGCCAAACAACTATTGTCCCACAACAGGCAAAGCATTGAAAAATTGACTTTTATTTTAAAAGGATTTTTGAAATGGCTATGTATTTGTTTCCCATGATTAAGGAGTAGAAATAGCTGTCTATAATGCCTGGCTGGTGGAGGTCCCTCCAGAATGATTATTTAGACAATGCAGTGCTTTGTATTGTATTATTATCCATGTTCCAAAGACCTTAGAGCCTGAATTACAAGGTTATGGAGGAACATATAGATCCACATGTGCCTATCTGGCTGATACTTCCAAAAATTCCACTGTTTATCTGAATCTTTTAGCATAAAATATTGAGCAAAACATCTAGCTGTTCCAGATCCTTCCAGTAATTTCCATTCTAAGCAGTGTGATAAGTGACAGACTTGCCAGACCAGGTGGACAGGTGGGATTCCTACAACTACTGAGCCTGAGCGTCCGTCCCGTGACGCTCCTACAGATGGAAGAGCTGCATCCTGCCCTGTTTCTGCTTCAGTGCTTGGTTAAACAGAAATTACCACTGCACTGGGTGTAGGTGGCAGAAGATTTTGCAGCAGAGGGACGGTGGGAAGGGGGATGCGAATGCCAATTCCCGTTAGCTGTATTGGGCCAACCACAGGACAGTTTTCCCGTTTCTTTGGAAAAACATGTAGAAGAAAAAATGCTGGACAGGTAAAGGAGGAGGGGGAAAAAAGAGTGAGAAACTACGGTGTGAACACTGAAGTCAGAGAAGGAGGGAGAGGAGGAGGTGACCTAGGTACTGGAGCGGGCATTCCCTGCAGCTGTGAAGAGGACCATGGTGAAGCAGGTGTTTCCCTGCAGTGCATGAAGGGACTCCATTCTGGAGCAGATGGATGCTTCCTGAAGGAACTGCAACCTGTGGAGAGCCCACACTGGAGCAGAATTTTTACCTGAAGGACTTCAGCTGGTGGGAGAGACTGCACTGGAAAAGAGGAAAGTGTGAGAAGGAAGGAGTGGTAGAGAAAAAAAATTGTTCTGTTGCCCTGTCTTTTTAAAGTTTATCTTAGCCTTCTGTTGTTTATAGTATAGAGTCAGATTTTCTCAGTCTTTTCATGTAAACAGCCTTGTTTTTGTAAATGCTTCCTCTTGTTTTGAATTCCTTTCTGGAGGAGGAGACACTTGATGGACTTTTTTCTTGACCAGTGTGATGGGAGAGGTGGTCCCTTCATCCACCAATCCACAGCCACTTCTCAAATAGTATATAAGTGATGTAAAAATAAACACTCTCTCTCTTTCTGCCCGTAACAGCTCGGGTGTGAGTCTCCTTTTTTTGTGTCCTATTGTGACAATGTTCTAACTCACCTGTGCACACGTTCCTCCCTGAGCTGCTCAGGGCAGGGTAGAGGAGTCTGGAGTGAAGGACTGCAATGAGTTTTAAGACATTGTTTTAATGCTTGTCTCCATTCCTTATTACTCAAATCTATTTTAATTTTCAATAAACTAATGTATTGTTTGGCCTACAACGTAACTGCTAAGCAGTCTCCCTGGTTCTGTCCCCGTGTCCCCCTGAAGAGGGGACTGAGTGAGCAGCTGGGTGGATATTTAGCTCTTAGCCAGGACTAATCCACCATTACCAGAAAAATCAGATTTAATGAGTGTCCCCTTTCTAGGAGAAGGAAAAAGGCTCCTAGAGTGACTTGATGGCATATTTTGTGTTCTCTTTATTTTCCATGTTCTTAAATAGTGCCTCTTCAGATTTTAGCAAAATTAAATGTATCTCCCTGCTTTTCAAGAAAGATCAAACCTTTTTGCAATACACCACTTGTAGTCCTACCTACAACATTTTCCAAGAATGTCACTTTATATGAGTCTGATGTAAAGCTCATTATCATTTAATTTGGTAGGCTTTGTACTCGAAATTCCAGAACAATTTTAAGAAAATGCAATTTCTAAAGAGCACTGTCATAAGTAATTAGAGGAGTTATTGAAACAACTTTTTAGTGAATATAATATAAATTTATCTAAAAATAGTGCTGTATAGGGAAATCAATAATTTTTTCTGTATCTTTAGTTAATATTTTGAAAACAAAAATCTAAGTTTCTATCAATGAGAATGTATTATCATTTTGCAAGTCTTGAATTTCTTGTGACTAGCTAAATCTTGATTGTTGTATGGATTCCAAAAACTGTAAAACCACTGGTTTCTGTCAAAACCAGACAGGTTTCCACTGCCACTGGAAGTATGTCTGCATCAAAAACATTCTACTCATTTATTACTTCATATTTTTCTTCCCCATTTTATTTTTATCAACAGGGTGAATAACAATACCCATATAAAAGGTTTTTCATTTGTGTAAAAAGCTATTTAAAAAAGAGGAATTGCTTGTTTATCTCCTAGTCTTTTCAATCATATCTGACATGTTGTCTCAGATACTGTAGTTTCCAGAGTTTGCCCATTACAAATATATATAGTTCTTAAACAATTCACATAAATACTTCAGGAATTTGATGAAGATGGCTTATCTTTAATGTCTACACTGAGGGAAAAATCATAACTCACCATCCCTGTTGAGATGTCTAGGTCTGTGAACAAGAAGAAAAGAGTGAATTGTGTACCTTAACTTCATCAAGGCCTTTGACATATTCCCCCAGAGTAACCTTAGAGCTAAATTGGTTAAATAAAAACTCAGCAAATTGGCTGTTGAGTGGAGGTGAATCAAAAATTGGCTTTCCCATTGGGATCAAAGGGTAATATCAGCAATAGAAACTCCAGCTGGCAGCTGGTTACAGGTGATATCTCTCAAAAATCAAAACTGTGACCTTTTAAAATCGGGACAATAGGATCAGACAGATTTGAGGGCAGAAGCTGATATGCTGGAGGACAAGGCTGATATTCAGAGGGACCTGGCAAGTGGGATTGGACAAATGGGCTGATGGGAACATCAAGAACTTAAAAAAAAAAGTAAATGCAAGGTTTTGCACCAGGAGAGGAACAGCTCCATGCACCAGCACCTGCTGCAGCCTGTCTGTCTGGAAAACAGCTTTGAGGAAAAGGACCTGAGTCTTTTTCCACAGGGGTGGTGGATCCTGATGGGCAGAATGGGAAACAAGGACAATGTACCCTGAGGGGAGTGGCACTAGCAGGCAGAAGGGTTACTCCTCTCTACTGAGCCCTGTTGAGAACACATCTCATTCAGATCTGGGCTCTGCAGCAGAGCACAACATTGAGTTCCCAGAGCTGTCCCTTGGTGCCATGACCTTGCCAGTGACAAATGCTTACGTACTGGCCCTTATAAACTTTGGCTGTAAGAAAGGGGACATCCACTGGTGGAAAGGAGGGAAAAATATTTAGATGTAGATTAGTAACAACAGCAACCTAAAAGGAGCGTGAAGTCAACAGCATCAGTAGGTGAAAAGGCTGAATGAAATGACCCAAACTAGTGTGTAATTGGGTGACCCACGTACTGCATTGGAGCCTTACAGGAGGAAGCGTTGCAGTTGTTTTTTTATGGCTGGATCCACAAAAAAGTAAGCTACATGTTTTGCCCAAATATGGAGTGCGGAATCATAGAATATCCTGAGCTGGAAGGGACCCACAAGAATCATTGAGTCCAACTCCTCTCTCTTCACAGGGCAGCCCCAGGGTCCCACCTGTGTCTGAAACCATCATCCAAATGCATCTTGAGCTCTGTCAGGCTTGGTGTTGTGACCATTTTCCTGTTCCAGTGTCCAATGACCCCCTGGATGAAGAATCTTTTCCTAACATCTAATATAAACCTCCCCTGACACAATTTCATGCAGGCAGCATAACCCCTCCCTTTTCACTGCCTTGAGCCAATACAAGTGCCATTTCCCAGATGTCTGGTGGGGCAGGTGCAGAGAAGCAGGACTGTGTATCTATGGCTGGCTCTGAAGGTAGGCTGGATCTGTAACAGATCATGTGTGAATGCAATGGATGTGTTTCAAAAATTATTAGAGGTCACTGAATAAGGTAGTCGAGGTTAAATGACAAATGAGGCAGAGTATAAACTTCTGATGGGTGCACACGGAAATGCATATGGAAACACACAGAGCAGGCACACTGGCACCATTTATACACTGGTGAAAGATCACCAGGGTGGTCAGGACACTGGAGAATATGGCTTTGAAGAGAAGATTGGGGATCTTGGCTTGTTCAGCCTTCAGAAAAAAAAGATCAGAGCACTCTTTCTGACATGCTGCTTACAGCTGCAAGTTAATAATGGAAGGTGTAGAGCAGAGTAGGATGCTTTTCAGAAGGGTGAAGTGAAATGATGAGAGGGAGCAGACAAAAAATTTTATAAAACAAACACAAAGTAAATTATACTAATGTTCTACATAGCATTTTATCTTTGTGTGAGAATTGAGAAGCAGTAAAGAATCAGGTTATAGAGTGCACTTTCAACTTCTAATTTCTTTTGAATAGGAAAGAGCCAGTGCATCAGAAAAAGACCTGTGGGATGTTTTCTTTTTATACATATCTCAAACTTCCATACATTTAAATTTATATTCAAGCAGCTAGACACAACTACTTTATGATTCTATGATTTTTGGGCAAAAGAAACTGCAATTTATGCCATCTTCAAACATTATTTTGCTAAAATTAAGGTAAAAGTGATGGTGAAAATCTGACTTCTAAAATTATCTTTTCTCCTAAAACATTATGGAAAGGTTTCATTGTCCCAACAGCTTTAATACTGAAAAACATTTAATCATATATTAAAAAACTCCAAAATTTCGTTATGCTTAGATTTCATCATCAATAAAAAAGTTAAGTACCCATTATCTGATTTGCATAATCTCAAAAAAAAAGAGCAATATACTGAGTGGGAAAGTAAAAACTTGAGTGTTATTCATTGATCCCAGGGTTTAGACCATTAGTTATGATTAACTAACTGTTATTTGACCTTTAATCCGACTGCTAATATCTATAGCCTCAAAACATTTCTAGGAAAGTGGCATTTTGATTTTTAAGATTATCTAATGGAGCTGTTTCCTTTTTCTCCTTATTTGTGTTGCCACAACTAAAATCCAGATGAGCTGATAAAAAATATCAGACCACAAGAGCACAAGCAATTTTAATTTTTTTTTCCCACCATATTTGCTTTAATTGGTAGATGATTGCATTGAATGGTGTATATATCAGCAGACTTTGAAAGGCTTTTTCTCTAACAAATCAAAGCTTCCATCAAGCCCACTGCTGCAAGAAGGTCAACAACTGATCTCAAAGTTGTGAATTACAGCAATTGCATTTTCTTTGAGCAAAGACTTACAGTTTTATAGAGATGTATGCATTTATTAAAAATAAAAAAATAGAAAACTGAATTAAAGATGTAATATCAGTTCAGGGGGTGAAATTAAATTATTTTTATTTTTAAAGAGTAACATTTCCCGTGAAAAGAATATGTGAAAATAACATTTGAAAATTTATCTACTAATTCTTAGGAAGAAAAGTTTGTTGTTGTTCACATATCAAGCCAAAGGTGCTTCCATACCTCTTAGTTTTGCAAAATACCCAATGGTACTGCCAGAAGTCATTTACCCTGGGAGCATTCATGATTACAGAACACCTGTGTGTGTTCTGTAGGCTTCCTTCTGCAACTGATTTGAAAAATTTCTCATGTTGCCAGGATTCCAAATGGGTGACAAGCTAATCACTAGGACTACATACAAACTTATGTTCTATCCCTTTCTACATCCTACGTGTAGAAATACGTGCATGTCTGATCAGATGACTGTGGAAATTAAAATACAGGAGGCTGCTTTGTGTTGGAGCCTCTTCCATTGTTGGAGTCTCTTCCATGCATTGTCAGGCTGTGCCTAGTGCTGACTTTTAGAGCAAAAATCTTGAGAGTGCTCCTGGGTCTAACCTTTACAGACTTGAATTGTAAAATAGCATCACACCAATAGCAGCATAAATAAAGTACCAATTCAATTCCATATGCACAGAGGGTGATCTCAAAGCACTTGATAAGCCAGTCAAATAATAAAAAGCACAACTTTGTAGATATTTGTCAGCAGTATCAGTTTCATGATCAAGTATTTGCCTGCTTGCTCCTGGTGCCAACATCCTTTGAAAAGACATCATTGCTGCAGCAGTAAGCTTTATTACTTTGTCCTCTCTTATTGCTGAAGAAAACAGGATTCTTGCATTGATTTCAATGGGTTGTAATGTGCTACTTGTTAAATAATAACTGGCAATTTCTTAAGTCGTCAGAAAATCAATTTTCATGTAGATGGTATTAAGTGTGAAGTATGGCTACCTTATTCAGGTATTTGTTTATTTGAAAGAAATTGAAATCTAGAAGCATTACTTATTTTATTGTTGCTTAATTCTTATAGCCTCTTGATGTTAAAAAAAAAAAAAAAGAAAGAATGAAAGTTCTTGTTTCTTGAGATTATATCAATATATGTATTGTGTCAATACTTTCTACTAAAAGACACTCTGTAGTTCTGAAGTACTTGGACACAATATACAATTACAATATTTTAATATACACACCAACAGAGCAGAAGGCAAAGGATCTTCACTGTCAGTGGCAGACCAAACAGAATAGGAAATTCTTGTTGCTAGATATAATAAGATACAGTTTAGGATTGAGATAAGTGGGCTGGAGGAAGAGCTTTAAGATATGAACAAGATTTCATTGTACTGAGACATATCAGGGCTGCAGGATTTAGGACAAGCCATCTAATTTATCTTCTCTTATGAGAAAAGGATCAAACAAAGATAAGGATAATGGGTTTTTTTCAAGCCCCAGGATCTGAACACAGGCCGTTTTTTTTTAACATTTATGATCTGCTGGCCTAGATGAGGGATGGTTGGGACCCCAATGCAGCCAACTGCTAAGCAGCAAGAGGGCTGACATTGCCTGAGAGCACCCAGAACGCTCCATCTCCCTGCAGAAACCTGAACAGGGGGAGCTGCAGTTCAGAAGGACTGGTTCACATACTGCCACCATAACACACCACTCTAATCCTCAGTATCACAGAGTTCAGAGGAGGCTTTAACCATGTGGACACATGAACATGGCTGGGATTTTTACAGCAGGTGAGACTGATGCAGGCTGGTACAGACAACTAACTTGTCCCTCTCTGTTTCTGCTCCTTCAGCCAGTGCTCCTGGGGATTTACTGACACAGACATTCCTCCTTTGGGCTGCAGCTGCCAACCATTGCCCAGCTCCTCTGGCTGCCTGCCAGGAGGGAGGATGGAGGAGGCAAAGGGAAGGCAGAGGAGAGCTGCTGCTGTGGTTGGGAGAGCCACAAGGGCTTTTTGGAAAGTTGGGAGATGAACTGAGAGGCTCACACTGAAAAGGAAAGGAAAGGCTCACACTGAAAGGAAATACCAACAAGGAGGAAGTGTGGTGACATCACACAAATAAAAAATTTTACCTGGCATTTACCATTTCTACAGGAAAGTGAGGAGAAAGAGCAATCTGCAGATACACTATTAATTATGCATTCTTTTCCCTCAACAGCCAACAGCTCTGATATTTTTCCAGCTACCTGGTTGCTGATACATAGAAACTGAATACACCTGCTATTTTTCAGACCAGAGGACACAGGCTAACACATCTTTTTCTCACAGAGATGCGTTTGTTTTCCTGTGAATCAAGCAATTTAGATCTTTTACCCATGTTGGGCTGATTTTTTCTTCCACTTGTGGAAATGCTGTCCTCCTTTTACCTCGTGTGAAGTACTGTGATTGAGTTTTCTTGGAGTGAGAATGATCTTTGTCTTTTACATGAGGCTTACAACATTATGTGGTCTTTTCAGTCACCTCACAAATTCACGGTAATAGCACCACTGCACCATCACAAGCATCAAGGAAATGTTTTATGTATCAAAAACAAAGTTTGAACAAAACTTAAAAACCAAGCAAAAGGAACAAATGATGACAGAAATACTTGTCATACAAAAAAACTCCAAACAACCAAACAAAAAACCCCAGCACAAAATACTTCCTGACATGATAGTAAAAGAGATATTGTTTGTAAAAAAAACTTTTTGATGTTACGAATATTTTCATTATGGATAGATGTTAGAAATATTAAAAGTCTCTAAACTTTTCCTTTGCTCTTGAGCTTAATGTCTCTTGTGACTTTTTAGAACCACTCCTTTTTAAATGCTCTCCAAGCAAATGCATATTATCAGGTCCCTACAACCTTCAGCTTTACTAAAATTTTTTTATATCTGTATTTTCTCCCACAAAGCTTTAAGACCTGACATTTCTGCATGGACAAAATGTTTATTTCCTTTGTCAATAATCCTCTATCATACACAGGCTGCAAAGACACAATTTAATTAATTGCTGGTTTGCAATTCAACATACAAACAGAAAATGAATGCATTATTAAATTGAATTCTATTTTTCTTCATAAATCTAAAAGTTCTGTCATTATATTAATAATCTCAAATTATTTTTTGAGATTTGTTGGTGTTGAGGCCTAAATTATTAATCAGTTAATGTATTTTAGCTTCTAGGGTTAAAATTAAATTTTAACATTTAATGTATTAACTTCTAGAGTTTCTCTTCTTTCTTTAGCCTAAATTTCTCCTCTTCTACTTTCTAGTTTGTTCCTGATACAGAACCCACTAATCAAAAATGTTCTTCTAACTTATTTATTTGATTTTGCTCCAGGATCTTTTTTCCTTCAACCTCTTTACTCCTTCTTGCCTGACTTAATTTTCTCAAGGTCTTCATCCTCTATTTTTTTCCCCCTGTAGCTGATAGTCTTTCTCTTTTCTGATATTCCCATGAATTTAATATCTTTTTCCTTCACTTAGTGATTTTATTACCTTCTACCTTATTTTCAAAAGATATCTTCATCACTGCTTCCTGTTTCAAAGACACTTCAAAACCCATCTCTCTTCTTCTGGTTATGCTGTTCTCCTGCTCTTAATTTTTCTTTTTCAATCCACCATTAAAATGTACAAGTACAAAATTTGTAAATAAATGTACATAAATAATTGAAGCAAGAATTTTTTTTGTTTGGTGGCTCTTCAGCTGAAAGTTTAATTTCTGGACCCATCCTGGGGTTGTTGACATTGGGAAGATCTCTTTGGTTCCTGGGGCCTCTGTCCATTTTTATTTCTCAGTGTCAGGAAGAACAGTTTCTGTCTTTTTTAATATGGCTTTAATATGAGAATAAACAGATGTAGGATTATATCGCAGGCAGGCAACATAGTAATGGGGTTGTTTAGAAATCTTAGAGTGATGAGAAACTTGTGGCATTTTACACACATTTTGTATGGATTTAGGTCATCAAAGTGACACATTTATTATCTTGTGAATTCACAGAGCAGAAGACTGCAAAGGACTTACTGTTATATTCCAGCGGGTGCAAACAATGTCTGCCCTTATTAATCACCTGATTAATAATATCAAAGAGTTATTTTTAATTTGTGAAGAACCCCAGCATTATCATTAATTATCCCAAGCATGCTAGGTGTGGACCTGACCCTATGAAAAAATTTACTTTAAGATGGTCTACAGCTTGTTCTTCCTTCTGGATTTCACAAAGTAGAGATTAAATTCATTATAGTTTGAGAAACAAAGGCAGTTTTACTCTTAGTTTCAAATTATTGAGACAAAGAAAACAAAATTATGTTTTATTTTGGTTTTGTTCAACATTATCTTCATAGTGCAAAGATGGAAAATTTTGAAAACTGAAATTTTATTCTGAAACATTATGAAATTCCAACGCCAAACATATTTTTCTTGTTTCAGACATTTTTCTATAACAATTTCTATTCTAAGACAATCTTTTTCTCTTCTCCAAGATATTTCTGTCTCCTCTCTTATTTCATCAAATCGCATGATAGAAACCCTTTTTTTTTTACAACTGATTTTATTATTCATTTCACAAACACAATTTGATAGTTTTAGAAGGAGGAAGAGAAAGGAAAGCAGTAATTAAACACTTTCTCAGTAAGTATGATTATACACTTATGTATTACCCATAGAGGTTGTTGAATTATTTTCTGCTTTGCTTTGTTCTCAAAATCTGAACAAACTTTGGAAATTGACCTGGAAGCAACTTTTCCAGAGGGAAATCCGTGGTTTCTGCTCTTCACAGATGTTGACACAGTAAGTTTGATGTTTAATGAAAAGCTATTTTTAGCCACGTAGGAAGAAGAAGAAAAGGTAAGTCATCAAGGTGTAGGCAATTTGTAGGTTATTAAACCTTGGGGAGTCTTGGTGTACCAGACACCGACCGTGTCTTCCTGGTTGCAAATAAAACTACATTTTTATTTAAAAGTTGAGCTATGCACTCAACTAATGAATTAATGCAGAAGTTGATTAATACCATAACACTGATTTCTGACCCACTGGTTTACGTTTGAAATTTATGTGTATTGCAACTATACATTTATGTAGAAGAAATTTATTAAAAAAATGTTTCCTAATAAAAGAAATACTTCTGCATCTCCAGTATGCTACTATTCAATATGTTAAGAAAGAAGAACTTTTTCTATGTGATCACCATAAGAAGACTCTCTGGCTTCCAAGACACACAGAATAAATCATTCAAATATACTAGCATGTCAAATCGAAGTAAATTCCTTCAGGGAAGAATTCTTTCCTGTGAAACTAAAGGAAGATGAAAAAATGAATTATAACAGTGATATGTAGGTCATAAATCTGTTCCACTGGTTTCCCTAGTAAAGGACTGGAAGATATGTTTGCAAGAGTATCAGTAACTATACCATAATGAAGTAAACGTAGTATGGGTCATAAAGGATTTATATAATTAATTTTAGACAGCTTCAATAAAAAGTTTAATATACTGTTGGGAAACTAAATTCTGACATTTTTCTCTTCTTGTCTTGTTGTAGGTTTGTTTGTTTGAGTTTTGGGGGGAAAAAAAAGACTATAAGATCTTCACCAAGCATTTTTGATCTTTGCTCATAACTCAGACAGAAAGTTCTGGGAAATAATACATTATTCTTACAATGTATTAATACCAGATGATTTTCTCAATATGATCTTATTAGAGAATTTTCTATCTGTCCATGAATCCTTCCCTTCCCAGCTAGAAAGGAGTGATTCCACCTTACTGTCCCTGTTCTTCCTCTTGAAGCTAGAGACGACATCGATGAATTGCTCTGTACATCTAATGCATAGATGGATGCCTACACACATGATGAACAGATTTTATCCCTTCTCCAGTACTGCTACACCCAAGAAAACACATTCTGCATTATATCTTTATTTTACATGGTGTATTTAAGTCCACTTGAAAGCTGAGAATGGATCATTAAAGATAGAATCCGTACAACTGCACAAAACTATCTGACATGGAGTCATGATTTTCAATGATATGGTCTCATATCTGCCAAATTTGCAGTGAATGAGTGAATGGTGGTGGGGAAGGAGGACATAATAGAGGGCAGCACTGTTCTGGGGAGAGTGTGGTGGTGTGGATGTTTCCAACAGTAAAGGACTTTCTCCATTAGAGTCTGGACAGTGCACTGAGCTTCATGCTCCAATGGGGAGCTCATCAGATTGACAAAGGAAATTACATGAATCCTTTGAAAGTACTTAGTGTGGAAAGATCATGGAAAATATCAGATAGTAAAAATAAGATAAGGAGATGCAGAAGAAATTCAAGTTTTATTTGATTTGAAATTTTTCTGAATATAGAGATCAGCTGGAGGAAAATAGGACTTCTTTACAGTATATCTAGTAGCAATGGATATTATTTATGAAGAAGCTAATCAGAAGTCAGCTCTATGATACTTGTAGGTTCTGTAACATTTTCTGTGGAATTTTTTTTCACTTGATGCAGCTAGAGCTTGAATTTGAAACTGTATTTGATAAAATGAATGTAGTGCAACAAAACAGGAATGTTTTTAATCAAAGAGCATGAAAAAATTATTAAGTCTTAGGTAAGCAGGAACATGGTTGTTGTGTTTCTAGTTCTGCAAGGCACTTAAGAAAGAACCTACTTTTAGGTAAGATTTCCTTTAAGGATGACAGTTCCATAGTTATTACAGAAAATTATAGTCATAAAAAGGACAGATAAAGGTCTTGTAAAACAAGAGAGATGGAAATGCTTTATAGTGGCTTCAAATGTAAACAAAAGTGAGAAAGCTATTAAGACATTACTTACATCGATTGCACAGGCCAGATCAAATAGATGATTATGCACTGTTGGCATACACAATTTAGACTCCAGAAAGGTGTTTAAGACAATATGGATAAGGAGACTTTATTCTTCATTTTTTTTAAATTTTTACTTCATCTGAAAGTACCTTCTGGAAGATCTTCTAGTTTACTGGCTTGTTATTGGATATGTTTTTCTAGCCACAATATGCTCAGGATAATAGTTAGCATTCAAAATTAAACTTGGTTTAATCAGGACATCTTTAAATAGTTGCCAGGAAATAAAGGTTCATAAATATTTGAATAAAAAAAATAAAAATCTTATAGAGCACAATACTAATAGTTAACATTGGTTCTTTATAATGTTTGCTAATACATCTTCAGAAGGTTTACAGTAAAATGTAAACAAGGTAAATTTAAATTTTCCTGCTTCATTTTTGTCATCTGTTAGAGGAAAATCTACCATCCCTATAGAACAATGGTGGAGTTTGGAGGGGATTCTTTGTATGCTTTTATTCCTTCCATTATGTAGGTTAACAATTATCAGCTGCACTAATTGGATAAAATGGATGCAGTCTCAAAGGAAAGCACGTTGCATCTCAGTAGCAATGAGCTCTTTTGCAAGGTAGAGACTTATCTTGACAAAACAGTTTTAGACACCTGGAGAAGATGGAGGAGGAAGTGCAAACAAACCTCCAGAGACTGACAGTGCAATATTGCAATACTAATTTCTTCATTTTTCTTCATATCATTATTTCAGGATCCCTCCAGCAGCAGGGGAGATGGCTGCAATGTCATTGTGCCTTGCAATGCTGCAGTAACAGAAATATGATGTGTATCAAAAATGTGATGAAGGAGTAGAATCTATGCTAATGTAATAGTTCAATAAAAAGTGAGTGAAATTTCAGAGTTGGTTTGTTATTCTTCAATCAGATGCATGTATGTAGGTATATTTTCCATCTTAGGAAACTCAGGTGTCAGTTGAGGGAAAAATTGTGTAGACAGGAATAATAGCAAGTGGGATAATTCACTTTGTAAATTAATGCATAGATATAAGACTGGATTGAAGCCTAAAATATTTTGTTACTGCTATATTCCTAGATTATTTTCTCTCTCTTCCCTCACTCATATATACACACAGATGCAAAGCTTCAGAAAAGATTTCATTCTCTGTCAAAACATAGATGTTTGCAATATTCTTATGAAAGATGGTACACAAAACCATGCCAAAGGGTTAATGCTTACATTTTATAGTCAGTAGCAAAGAGTTTTAAAACAATTTCCATAACTTGAAGTCATGGTAGAATTGTTATTAGAAGACTCGGGAGGTTATACGAAAAAGATTATAGGGATATTTAATTAAAATCAACAAGGTGACAACAGATGGCCATACCTTATTTTTGATGAATCCTGCAGCCCATTTTCAGAAATCATCAGGCAGTGGGGAGAACTGAAGAATGTAAAACTAGATTAAAACTAAGGAAATGGTGAAAGACAGATATTGTGATCTGTGTTATACCAAAGTACAATAATTACTAAACTCCTGTTAATAAAAGGGAGGTATGATGCATGTGAAGATCTAGTACAATAAAGGCCCAGTGTGGGATCACTATATAAAGATCTAGTAGGATGAAGGACTTCTGCAAAGAGTGAAAATGCAAAACAGCAACCATGAGAAGACATTTAGGTTGCTCAAGCCTTCCCCTCTGCTGTCCTGTCATTGGACATACACCATCTTCCACAACAACTAATTAGGGTAAGATAATGGTGATGATCACATTTTTGGTCTTTGTGTGTACACAGGTGACAGGATACCAATGACAGACAATCCTAATATCTCCAGAGTTAGTGTTGAAGGTCTACCTACATTTTTACATGAGATGAACAATTACAGACTCCAGGGCCATGGAGACAGCTGGGCAAGGGATCTCCAGCACAAGTTACGTTCTCTTTTGTCCTTGCAGGAAATGATGGGGCATATGGGGTGCATGAGGAAGAACATTGCCAGGAGGCTGAGGGAGGTGATCCTGCCCCTCCACTCAGCCCTGGTGAGGCCAGTCCAGAGTGCTGTGTCCATTTCTGGGCTCCTCAGTACGAGACTTTGAGCTCCTGAAGCAAGTCCAGCAGAGACTGACAAAGATGATGAAGGAACTGGAGCACCTCTCCTGTGAGGAAAGGCTGGGGAAGCTTGGCCTGTTCAGTCTCAAGATGAGAGACTACTGAGAAGAGAGCTCAACAACATATCTCCAGAGATTTATAATAGAAGAAATGTGAATTGAGTAAATGTCTAATTAAATACTAAAGAAGTGATAGTTACATAAATACATGCAAAAGATGACTTGGTTAATTTTTTTCAAAACATTAGCAATTAAGTTACGAGGAGGAACAATGAAATGGATGTTAGATTTCTAGTTTCAGTAGCACAAGCATATATTCTGTTACAATGTCTCGGGTTTTTGTTTCCCAAGATATGACAGATGAGAGTCTTTTTTCCCTGAATGACCCGTGGTGAAGCAAAAGAAGAGTCGAAGGCTGCCATTCCAGGGTTTTCTTGTTTGTTTATTATTTCTTATCTACAAATTCTTTCTGTGCCTTGCAAAGGTCTCACAGCAAAGGCATGAAACGACTCCCCTGCCCACNTCATTTCACAAGCTGAAAACTTTTCAATGGACTGAGATCCGGAACAGTGTCTCTCCGGGGCTCTGTGCAGGGGGGGTCTCTGACCCCCTGCCAGGATCTCAGACCCTCCAGGGCAGTCAGAGGAGTGCCCTGAACTCCGACAACAATGGTAAAATAACTCCCATTATTAATATTTTTTAAAACTCTTTTTAATAATAGGTGCTCTTCCTTATCCATCAGTAAAGTGCATCCTGACAAGTAATACAAATGTAAATATTTTGATATGTACAGAAATTATGCACCTATGTTTCTTATACTCACATGGATCTGTAAACATAAAAGAGCTGATACCTGCACGTCCCAGTTTCAATTGTGTTCTGAAATCAGCATGCCTTATAAACTTGTAGAACATGCTGATTTAGTAAGCAGAGTTTATTGAGAGAAGATCACAAGGCAACTGTTACAACTTTAAACCATACTGCTAAAACAATATTATGACTTCACAGTGGGTATTACTTTAGTTCTTGGCATCAATAAAGTTTGAAATACTCATTAGGAACTCTTCATTGCGTTAGGCTTGTCTTTTATCTATGAAGTGTTTGCAAACCAGTAACTTTGTTACAAAGTAGATTTATCTTCATCTATTTTCCATTAATGGCTATTGTAGACACATTGTATATTATCCTAAAGATTGTTAATCTCAGGAAAGTGAATACTTCTTTGCTAGTCAATATTTAAAATCTGCTAATGGAACTCTGTGAGAGATGACTTGCTACAGGCACGGTTTCTCTACCTTGATTAGATAGAAAATTAGGATCTCTGCCTGATGGTCAATATTTCAAGAACAGCATGCAGGAAGTGTTACTACTTAAGACTTAAGAAGAAAACGAAGCTTTGTAAACTGCATCATTCAGCAGTATTTCTAGTCTTCATTTGCACAAGTAATGGCTATTTATGTGATGTGTGATGTAGTCAAAAGGTGTCTTTCAAGCCTGTGAAGACAAGATGGTGCAATGACAATTTCACTGTCCTTATGAACCCCAAAACTTGGGGGTTTGGTTGGTTGGTTTCTCCCTGGGCAATAAGGACACTGCAAATGTTAAGATCTGCAAGGACATCTTAAAAAAAAAAAAATCTATGAGTATCTCTGAGTGCTGCAATTTTATCTTAGAGTACCTAAAATTAAATGTTATGACAAAACAGGAAGATCTTTCTCAAATCTTTAAAATCTCTTCTCAATGTCTGATCAAGCCTTATTGCATTTGAGAAAGACCTATCTTATATAGCAAATTGCTGACTCTTCCTTAGCTTTTGTAAATTTTCACCTGAAAAATACAAATTTAGCAGGCATTCCACTGGAGATTAATATTTATCCATTACAAAAGATAATACAAACACGAGCACAAAATTAGGGCTTCCTTGTGAAACAGTAGGATTTATATGAATTGTAGGTTTTAAACAAGAACAACGTGAAAAATCCTAAATGGTAAAAATAGCAGCATATTATACAGAATTTCTATTTTTTAGGTTGAAACATAAGGATGTTTCTGTTTGAATATAGACTGCCTATTCCTCTGCAGATTTCAAACACAGTATGACCTGCACGTGTGGATCTTTTCAAAGTGTTGCTGAGCAAGCATTCCCAGCCAAAGTTTCTCACAAATTGCCTGCCTCTCCACTCAAGGTCATGCTCTATTAAGACTTTGATACTAGAACAAGCTTCCCAGAAGGTTTGCTCTGAACCATTAGCTGCACGTAGCCAGACTGCTGTAACATCAGCCTTTCTCCTGATTGATTCCTTACAGAGGAATTTTTTATTACAGAGTGTTGTATGGATCTGTTGTAAGCACTGTTATTAAGCCAGGACTTGTTAAGGTTGCACAGTGGTCTCTTCCACTGTAGATTAGAGAACTAGCGTGTGATATGGCCTCATACAGTCTCAGGTTTCTGCTTTGTTCAGCAATTGGTAATGTTCTACTATCAATACATATTTTGCATCTTACCACATCAGTATGACTGATTTGTCCGAAATAAACATGTTTACAATAAAGCTACAAGTTCCTTCACAACATTTCTGCATCTGGTTAAAGTTATATGTCTAATTTTTGCCTGAAAATTAGAATATGTTCAAACCATACCTGTTTGGTTTTCGTTGTTTGGGTTTGGTTTCTTTGGGTTGGTGTGTGTTTTTCATTTTTAAATTACTGACATGGGTCAGATTTTCCAACAAAGACAATAAAAGATACTCAATGCTTGCACTTCTTGGTCATGTACAATTGATTAGCATGTTCCAAAAATGTTCTGATAAGGAATGTGCATTGCCACCTTTTGCATTTCTTCTGAAATTTTGAATCTACTACTTGGTCAAAATTTGTTATAAGAACAGAAGCCTCAGAAACCATCTTTTTGCTTTCTTATGAATGATGTCCACAAAGCAGGTTGCAGTTCATGTCAGAAAGACAGAGCTAGAAGAGCTGCATAACTGCTGCCCTTTCAAACTTCTGTGAAAGTCCATGGAGATCTTTCCCTGAATTCACACTGGGAGGTTCCATAAGTTTTCTGGTTTTAATATACTTCTATCATTAAATGTGTTCCTGTGCTTGTGGTTATATTATTTATTGTATTTCATTTGCTCAGCTTTGGTTTTATCCTTTAAACCCTGCCTTGCCAAGATGAACTATTTAAAATAAATATTGAAAGGATGGGGCTATGAGTAAGCTGCTCACATACATTTTCCTCTAGGAAATGATCTGCTACATTGAAGTTTGAAATTGTTCTGTTTCATATTATGTTCATATCTTAACTGTCTGATTTTTTAAACAAGAATACCTTGCATTTTAGGAGCTGTTTATAGAACATTTTCATTATTAGTGTCCCATCTGTCACATAGCCAAGAGAGAAGGAAGAATCTGTGCAAATGACAAATAAACCCAGCAAGTTAATTTTCTATGACCAAGTCTTGTTAATAATTAATCATGCTGAATTCCTAACCTATTACGGGTTAAATATAATGCAGATTTTACTCTTAATTGAGGTGAAAGAATGGATTAGGAAGAGGCTTAGAAAAATGGAAAAAAAAAATCTGAAATTCAGCAGTGATTCTTTATTAGGAGGGATGAGCAGACAAAGATGCTTATGCACCACAGAAAGTAGTATTTTTAAAGAAGAGCAAAAGAGAGTCTATTGAAGAATAAGTCCAATAAATTCCGGCCTATTAAAACTGTCTCCCAGGCCCTCAAAGCAAGAGCACTTTAGGTGCTGTGTTATTATCTACTTTAACAGTAGTGTCACTAAAAGACATGAGATGTGTGCTGAAACGTGTGATTTGCTGAATATGTATTAAGTGATCCACAGCTAAGATTTCTGTCCATCTCCCAGCCGTAGACATGGCAGTAATGAGAAGGTCATCACTCAGCCATAATTGAGGTCAGTAGATTATTGCTCAAACCAACAATATAGTGTGACAAGGGAAAGAACTAGCAGATTTAGTTCAATTCCTTGTCAGCAAAGGTATTGCTTTTTGTCTGCTTAATGTGGGACAGGAAAATCTTTACAGAACAAAAGCATATCTGAATGAGGTTGTAAGAGCATCCATTTCTTTGTTATACAAACTCTATCATTAATATACCAATCTCCAAATTTAACTTATGATATACAGAATGCTGCAATATAATCACAATTACCTAGAGAACTTCTTTCATTATCATCTCTGTGTTGCAAAAGAAAAACAATACTGCTGCTTAATGGAGATTTAAATAGGTAAGCACTATGCTTACAGCAGCTGTTTAGCTCTTTTGAAGCTATTATAATACAAGCAAAGAGAAATATTTCCCCTGCCTGTGACCTATTTTTAGTTACTGACCTACCCAAATTATAGCATGTCTATAGAAATGATGCATCTTTTCAATACTGAAGAGGCAAACTTGGGGGTTGCTTTTCATTTTCCTCCTCTTTTTCACTTGAAGTGCAATTCTTTCTGCTCTACAAATTCAGTCCATTATGTAAATAAAACACTCATATCCAACACAACCTGCGAACCACTTTAGATGACAATGTTAAATGACTTGATGAATGTCAAGAAGCTCTTGAAGGAAATACAGGAAAATTGTGATCAGAGCTATGGTGCATTGAGCATCAAAAGCTGGAGAAAGCTGAAGATCAAGATCATGAGGTCTTTCTTAAAAATGCTCTAAGACCATTCAGTTCTAGTCCAGATGCAATCATAATTAGTCAGATTTTCTATCAAATTGACAGGAAATCCTCACACTCTAGATCTCCATTTCTGTTTGAAAGAAATACCCAGCTGATCTGGAAAGTTAAGCCTCTTCTCTTGGGTAAAGCGAATTGGTCTGACCTATCTGAAAAGGGTTGCACTTGAATTGAAAAAATTACCTTACCTGTACAAAGAGAGCTAATCACTGCAAAATCTACTCTTTGGGGGTTACAATAATACTCCAAACAAACCCTTAGTTATGCTAGTACTCCATGATTTCTAAGCACTTCCCAGTTGCTATCACTTGTATTGATTCTGGTCATATGCAGAGCCCAGTACAAGCTGAAGCCTTGGAAGCCTCTCTGTCCCCCTCATTGCCTTGTTTTTGACATGTGAGCCTTGTTGCAAGGTTGGTGTGGGAGGAATCCCTTTGTCTGGGGAGAGGAGGAATTGGCTGGCCAGCACACTGTGAGAGCTGTCAGCAGCATGACTATTGGGCAACAAAGCTCTTCGCAACCTCAGGTGTGACTATGAAATAGGAATGTTGACTTGTAAACGCAATGAAGAAGCTGCTGGACTGAAAATTTAATCTCTTTAGGTAAATGGCCTTTTCTGTATTAAATATTCTGTTGACTGAATGACTCAACGGCCTTTTCCCTTTTGCTCTTTCACTATTTCATTAGCTATCATTCTAGGTTTAAACTCATCAATTCTGCCCACTGCACCCATTTTTCCTAAAAACCTGTGTTTCAGAATTTCATCACCACTAAGGGCTGGGTACCTATTTCAGTTTGGCAACATTTCACTTTGTACTGTTATAAATGTAAATACATTATTCAGGAATACTCTTTCTGTATGACTGCATTCCAGGTCACAGTGAATCCCACTAAGCAGAGGTTAACTAATAAATCACGAACTTCTTTATGCATTGAATTCACCTCAAAGGGAAAAAGTTGCTTATGGCTCAAATTTAACAGACAAAAAAAAAACAAAAAACAAGGTATCCAGTACTGTCAAAACTTTGATTTTTTTTTTTTTTTTTTTTTTTTTTTTTTTTTTTTTTTTTTTTTATTTTTTAAATATTTTTTTTATAATATTCNAGTTTTAAAAGGATTTATCTATACTACTGCAAGCTGTATGCTTGCCATTAAGTCAAACTGGCTATATCTTGTCAGTATAAGATAATTGAGGGGAAACTTCCAGAAAGGCCCTTAAGAATTTGTTATTCACAGAATCACAGAACTGGTCAGGTTGGAAGGGACCACAGTGGGACATCTGTTCGACCCTCCCTGCTCAAGCAGGGCCATCCCAGAGCCCATGGTACAGGATTGTGTCCAGATGGTTCCTGAACACCTCCATTGAGGGAGACTGCATAGTCACCTGCACAGGAAAGAAGTTCTTCCTCATGGTCAGGTGGAGCTTCCTGTGTTCCAGTTTCTCCCCATTGCCTCTTGTCCTATTGCTGAGCACCACTGAAAAAATCTGGCTCCATCCTTCTGGCACCTTCTGGATGCAATCCTTTGTTGTGCTCTGATATACCCTGAACAATGTATCACTGATGATAGCAATAAAAAACCAGGACACTGTCAGTGAACAAAAGATAGAATGACACCAATAACTAACCAATAACTAACATTTTTATTTTCATCTGAGACAGTTGAACTAGGGTCTAGATGATTTTTCTTCACAGGTTCTCCACTTACTATAGCAATAGCTGAGATGCCATGGCTACAGCAAATGGAAAGAAAGCCATGCAAAATGGAAAGTGTGGATCTGCAGAACTGGAGAACCAGTGCCAAGGATCTGATGTCCACACTATAGACATTGGATTTTCATTTGTGTCACTTCTAGTCTAGTCCCATATACTGCACATATTTGTATCTGGAGTATCTCTAGGAGAGTCCCTGGAGTTTCCACTTTTTGCTTCTAGATCTTTCACTTCCCTTACAATACAGCACCACTGGATGTTTTTGGAGGTTTCCCTGGCCTCCAGCTGACTTTGGAAACCATCCCAGGCCTCCTGTAGCATGTCTGCTTCCTGTGTCAGGACCCTTGATGTTCTTTCATGTACTCTCAGGTGTCTCACAATTGCACTGAACTGAGTAAAGAATGGGCCTCTCTAAGTAAAATGGGGAAATAAGATGGAGAATAATTGTGTTGAGCTCACTCCTTTAACAACTTGATGCTTTTTAATATTTTATTGGCCTGAGTGTGTGATGGCGTAGGGTTCCTTTAGGGCACTTCTATCTCTGACTACAATAATCTAAATTTTTTTTTACTAGATCTAAAGAAAAGACTGCATAGGGTACTAAAAAAATATTGTAGAGTGATTCAGAAAATAGAGATGTTTATTGAGGAATTTTAATGACCTAAACTCTCCATACTCTAAACAGAATCTGTTTTCCTTTTGGAGGTATTTATTTGGATATTAGTGAAGGTCTGACAAAAGCTGCAGCATGTACCTGAATGGAGTGGTACTAAACTGAATAGAGATGGGATAAAAATTTTTAAATTAACAGAGGAAAAAGTACATCTTTCATTAGAGGAAAAGCTAAGACTAAATGCAAAAACTGTCCCCCTCCAATTAAGCTGTCTGCACATATTTAGTAGTATGGCCATCATGACTTCAGTACTAAACACATCCCAGCAAATAGATATTTAAATGAGTTACATCTTTGTTTAATTATTACCCAGATAAGCTTCTCAATTTAATATATTGCTGAATATAAACAATGTTAAAAAAAATTAAAACCTGTTTTTCATACTCAAGAATGGAAAGTATATTGTATCTCAGGAGTTACAAACCAATTAAACAAAGGAAGAAAAAACCAAATAAGGATTCAATGTAACAAAGGACAGAAATAAAATCTCAGTCAGGGGAAGGTAATGAGCAGAATCACGGTTTACTTATACCCATCTCTACCAACTGAAAGAAAGTTGCCTACTGAGAATATAAATAAGACAAATCAAATAACTCGGGATGCATCTGAAGAAATTTTATTCTTATCAGATAATGAACTTGGGTTTTGTGATGAGAATGTTAATTAATTCATTTGTAATATAGATAGCAAAAATAAAGATAAAGTGACTCTCCTGGAAAGATGGATCCAATTCTTTGTTAATCAGAAATTAAAGTGACAGAATAAAACATAATGTAAAGTCTAATTATCTGAATAACAGAAGCCTATAACTTTGAAAGCAAACCTTGTTAATATCAATATTGAGATGCTAAGAGACAAATATAAGGAGTTAGTCTTTCGAATTTTAACTTATTTCTTCAACTCAAAGATAATATAATGTATTTAGAATATGATCCTAAAAAAAAGGATCATATTTAAATGCATTATATTTAATGCAAGAGTAACTTTTTGCACAAGTATATTTTCAACCTTAAAGTTTGTTTATACAAGATGAATTTATATCACTACCTCTCCTGCCGAAAACCTCTCCTCGTTCCTCTGAAACCCATCATGGATAATTAGTCATCAGATAAAATTTAGTGAGACTAAAAAGCACATCTTGGCCTTTTGTCCTGAAACCCTCAGCCCCCTCCTGTATCACTGTGGACAGCATCATCAGATCTGGAGTCCTATTTGATTTTTATCATTCCAATGTCATGTTGATTTTTTCCTCATTTAATTCATCAATGGCACAGCCTTTTCTGTCTATATAATTCTAAATTTTACCAAGTTCAAATAATTTTACTTTTCAGTATAGAAACATCTTCGTTCTGGTCCACATAAGTTGTCCATCTAACAACCATTCAGAATACTGCTATATAATAATTTTTACAGGTCAAAATGATGTTATTTCTCCTCTGTCTATCTTTCTAATGAGTGATCTTCGTGACACAAACTGTTGTGGGGTAGTATTGTTTAAGGGTCAAAATGCCATGCAGGCGTTCTCTTACCTTCCTCAACAGGACAGGGTGAGAAAATGTGATGAGAAAGCTTGTTGGTCAATATAAAGAGACAGAGGTCACTTACCTGTTGCCATCATGGGCAAAAAATACTCAGCTTGGAAAAAATTTATTTTTTGTAAGCTAAAATAGATTTGAGTGGTAAGAAACAGACACAAACATTAAAACAGTGCCCTTCCCCATCCCTCCTTACCAGGCTTACTTTTACTCTTTCCCTCACAACTCCTCTACATTCCATCTCCTCCCACCCTGTGCAGCACACAGGGGATGAGGAAAGGGGATTTATGGTAGACCATAAAGATTCCTCTCCTTACTTTTTTCTTCGGTAGCACCACATTCATAAAATCAGCTTCCATTCCTAACTGGATTCATTTTTCAGGCATTTTAACATTAATTGGGGAGATAATATGTTAAGAGGGATCACAGAATTTTCAGTAAAATAGCAGCTGCCTGGCATCAAGGAGCAGCTTTTCTTTCAGTGTAGGGTAGAGGACAAAAAAGTAAAGCCAGTAGGATCAATTTTAGGACAACAACAACAGCAAAAAAAATCATAAAAGGTCTTGTAATTAGTGCACAGGGATGTAAAAAAAAATTAAATTTAGATAATTTAAGCTTTATAATATTCAGTGATATTTACAAATTATACACATCCTGTTAAATGACAATTAATTGTTTAATCTATAAAAAAATCTATGAGAAGATACAGCTGTGCCATCTCACTTGATATTGACTATCTGTTAAAAAAAACTAATAGAGAATCTTGATATTTGATGTTGGTACGTGCCTAAATTGCTCTTTTGTCACAGCAATGTTTCTTAGTAGTATTGGAAAGCACATATGTACTTATTTCCTTTTTTTATGAGGCAATTTCTTTGAGTTTATTGTATTCCCAGTCTTTAGAGTCAACTAAGAAAAAATTAGTGTCTTCAAAAACACTTATTAAACAAGGACAAGGAGTTATTCCTTGGTCATGAGGCCAGCAAATGCTTACTGGCCACCTATATCACTATTTTCTCCTAGAGTTATCTATTAAGATTTATGTATTCCCTAGCATAAGGTTAAGTCAACTAAAAACTCTAAAGCAATGCCTGGAAAAGGAAAATTCACATTTCAGTGGCAATCATTTTTTACACATCCCAAGTTTACAGATGAAATAATATTTCCTGAATCCTCCAGCATGAGGCTGTGAGGCTGACAGCACCTTGGGATAAAAAAGCAAAAGGTACTGCCACAGCAGTCTGGGGTTGGATGTGTGTGTGTGTGTCAGGTTGAATACAAAATGAAAGGCAGACTGTAGTCCTAGAAGTTAAAGACAGAAAACTTAAAAATACAAGCTTTCTACAGAACAAAGCACTGTGCAACACCAACACTGATGTCTGCTGGGTACAAGAGTCCCCCTCAGTTTCCCTCCAATTCCACTGATCTGAACAAAACAAGACAGGGTCTGGCAGCCAACCCATTCACCAGATGCTAGAAAAGGGATCTCATTCATCATCCCTCATTTCCTGAGGAGGTGCCTGCTATGAAATGGTACTCAGTTTTGTAACAAACCACAGCCCACAGCCAGACCTTTCACTGGCACTAAATCAGTAACTCAAAGGAGCCAGGTCATTTGCAGCAGGAACAGATAACTTCAAATGGTTCAGGGGTTAATTTGCAGATACAGAAGACAAACGGGGTGCATGTTGCTGGCTGTCTAGACAGGAATTCAATTCATTTTCTTTCTTATACTATTGCTGATGCTTGCCTTGATACACCTCTGAATGGGATTCTTTAAGTACATAATTTTTAGGCCTATAAAATTAATTCAAATAAGCACGTATCTAAAGTAAATGAGCTCAGAATTAACTCTAAAATTAAAATAGCCCCAAAAATATACTTGGTTTGGTGAGTGTTGCCCTAATGCACCCTGATACTTCAGCTGATGATCTATGTCTATGATTTTATTTTTTTAGTCATATTTACTTAGCTATTTTAATTGTATATGTCTGAGTCTCTCTCATTCATTCATAGTGAATACTGGGAGGACTGGGGTTCTGTGTGTGTGTGTGTCAGGTTGAATAAAAAATGAAAGGTAAACTGTAGTCCTACTTTTGGAGGTACCTACAGGAAACTGTAAAACATCCTGGAGATTTTCTCTGCATTTAGACACAAAATAAAAAGGTCACATCCAAAGAAGTTCTCAGAAATCTAGAAGTTCCTGTGATAAACAGTGGACAATGAGGCATTAAAACATAAGTAAGAAACCCAAATGTCTTTATAAGCTTTGTTGTTAGAAGCAGATAAATTATACTATTTTCAGTCCTTTCCTATACACACCACAAGAAAGATAAGAATTTCTGAACATGTTTAAACTAAAATGGAGCTCAATAACTGAGTTTTACTATAAAATAATTTTAATATAAAATATTTTGTTCATACTAGTTAAGGCTTTACCTAATAATATTAACCTTAACATAATATTAATAGATTTTTAAATAATAATAATATGAAGTCTTAAGATTTAATAAATACGTAAAAGGCAATTAAATAATAACATTATCTAATTTTTAGGTTTTCATAGCATGTGTAAGGCTTTCATCTATCTGGGTCTATACATGCTTTAGTATTTTTTTGATTGCTCAGAAATAAAACCATGTAGTCAAAAGAAATGTGTGATTCTCTGCAGTTCAACAAATGAGAGTCCACACAATGGGAAACCTTGTCCCCTACATTCACTGCAGTCAAGGGATACTTCACACCTACATACCTTGTTTTCCTACCACTGCAGTGCAATCTGCTGCCTTCAAAAGATCATCCCTACCTACTGGCAATGGCAAAACATGAGAAGAGCTGGATGCAATTTCACAGCATCTGACTATGGATGCCAAAGTCCCTTCACCCATCAGCTTGGGAGCAGCTGTTTTCAGCACAAGCACAGAGTTCCCACATTGTTTCTTGTCTGAGAGCTGAAAAAAAGTAAAATTCTATGGCTAGAGGAGTGGCAGTTTTACAAGGCTGAAATAAACAACTTTAAACATAATGGTGATTGTCTATTAAACCAGAAAGTGTGCATTGATCAATACAGTAATTGTACTACAACTCAAATATCAAAAGTGTATTCACGCTTTTGCAAAAGGAGGCAACAGTTCAGGCCATCTCTATAAGAATGCCATGCTTTATGTATCCACCCCTTCTTCCTCTTCAGTGACATTCTGCTGGAACCTGTTCCTATCTTAGCACAGCCTGGCCTCTTACTAACAGTGTGTAATACACACGTTCATGGTTTGGTACTGACTGAGGTTAATTAGTGGTTCTTCTTACACAGATGTCTGGAGTTATTACAAAAGGTTCAAAACCTACAATTAACAGTGGCAAGTAACCTATAATTTTTTTCCAACTCCTCTACTAATTCTGGTTATTATCCACTGCAAATTTGCTTGCTTGCCATTTTCTTTGACCTCTTCACAGTGGAGATGAAAATTTCATTGTTTAGGTAAGAGAAGTGCCATGTGATCTCTTTATCACCAGAGACAGAGTTAACCTCTGTTAACCTCTCACAGTCAGTTTGGGGGTACTGCCCCACCAAGACATAGACTATTACTCATAATTCTTTATCAATTGCATTGCATAAAATGTGTTTGAGTTTAGTGGCCCTGACATTCATGGCTGTCAAATGAAAAAGGTATTTTAACCACAAAGCTAGGACTGCAGAATTCAGTTTAAGACTAGTACACACATTTTATTCTCACAATTTCTATAAGAACTATTCTGAAAGAAAAATTATGAAGGACAAATTATTTATGTTGCTTTTGCTGCAATATTCTCCATGGACAGCATCCTGAAGAACTATTCTCCTGTGAGCATATGCAGGTATAAATTTTCCTGAAATTTGACCTAGAGCTCTCTAAGGTGAATGTGAACTTTGACTTGGTTTGGAACCTTGGGATTGGCAACCAAGACTGGTGTACTGGATTCAGTGTCTCATTTCAGGGCCCTTTTGAACTCCTTCTGTTAATGCTTGAAATCTGAAAAATATTCAGAGAACATTGAGATATTAAAGTTACATCTAGTTAAAACAGAAGTAAAAGGGATCAATGAATCCTTTCAAGTTCATGCTGTCAGGTAGTCTGCATGTCACTCTCCAAAATGCATCACACTTTAAAAAAATGGAAGGTTACACTACTTCTCACCTCTGAAGGGAAATGAAACAGTACATGGCACTGACATTTGTCCACAAAAGCCCATTCAATCTTTTTTAGTCTTTTCAATAAGGGTCAAGGAGTCAGAACTCCCTCCTGTCAATCACAAAATTATAAAATTATATTCTGTTGTGCTGTACTGGAAAGTGCTCACAGCAGGTTAGTTTTAGAGTTCACAGAAGATGTCTCAAAATTCTGCCCATGGTTCTGAGCTTGCAAGAAACATATACAAATACACATAAACAGAATTATACCAGCATAGTTCTTCCTTTCTTAGCTAAAGTCTGTATTTACTGTATGTACTGCATGACTAGTTATTGATCTGGGGAATTATACATATTTCAGACACATGACACAATGGATCCACAACACAGATCCACAGACCCTTCTCACAGTGAAAGACAAATGGCTTAGATCCAGTTGCTGTATTCCTTCTTAACTGTTAGACGCACGCTGTGACGGTAGGTTGAGATATCTCTGGAGACAGGGTGCTCATGGAACACGTGCTTTATTTGTAAGAGTTTGCCATCAGCTGCCAGCCCAGCTGCTAGCATGGTTCCAAGACAGTTCCAAGAGGAAGAATTTCCTGTTACAGTATGTTTTATCCTAATCTGTGTTGAATATTCTATTTACAGTGACCAACTGGTGCGAGACACAAATCCTACAGAATTTACATACAGCCTATGAGAACTACTAGATTTGAATAAGGCACTACCTTCTTATGCTAATCTCTATAATCCTTTCTTCCTGCCATCTCTGCAAACCCCCTTCCTGCTTGGTCATGGGTATTGCCCAATTTCCTGTCCTCTAACCCACCATGCTTCATATCTCAAAGACTGCTGTCATTTCTATTTCACTTACAGGCTTGATGTTTTCTGAACCTACTGCTAAACAATCATATTTATAAGATTTCCCTGTATCACCTTCCCCAACACTTAACTGCAGTTGCTGTATGGATGAAAGCAGCCCCCTGCCTGGCATGGCAGCCCAGTGGGTATCCCCTGGGAGTCTCCACACTTCCTCACCTTCCTGTGGGACTTTCAGCCACTCAGCTTGACCTCATGGTGAGCTGGACTCCTGAGCCAGCAGGCAACCCAAGCCCTTGGCTTGCTGGTTAAATTGTGAACCCTATGCAGAACCACTGATGCAGTTCTGTGAGTATTCTGTGATTTGTTGACTGGTTGTCACAAGCTTACACACTCAGGAGCCAGTAGTTATTTCAGGCTGCCCTTACACATGGGGGAAGTTACTGACAGTATGTTCCTCAGACATTACTGACAGGGGACCTTCATCTTCAAATACCAATGAAATATGAGTCATTCTGATTCAGAAATAGGAAATCAGAGTCATATGCCTTAGAAAAATGTCTTTGAGTTCTTGGGACAACAGCCATTGCAAACAGAACTTTAAAAATTGCAGGTGTAATGTTCTTTTCTTTCAATAAACATGAGTATTTCCATATCCAAATCATTAACTGCCTATACATGTCCTAAATTAAGCACATAAACACTGTTATGTCAGCCATATGGTAGCTCTTAGCACATAATCCTTCCTGTCTCTAAGACAACGTTGTGTACATTTATTTGGAAGCCCAATAAAGTGTTCCGTTTTTGCCATTAATGTAGGGACAACAACTAAAACTAGAGTTCATTGATGAGAAATGCATCCTTTATGTTAGTTGCATACAATTTGAAATCTGATTATATGCCTGACCTTCCTAGTGATTCTTAAATAAGACATTCTCCAGCATGCCACATGATCTCCTAGAATAATTACATTGATGTCAACAAAGAGGTACTGGAAGATACATCTGTGAACAAATGGATTTTTGATGGACATGATACAAGGTTCTGTTTAAAAAAATGTTGAAAAAGAAAGCCAAAACACTATGTGATTTTTTTCAAATTATACCTTCTACATCTTCTACTGCTTTTTGAGTTCTTCACAGTCTTTCTCACAACTAACTCAAACAATGAAGATTGTCATCCTTCTGTCAGTACTTACCAGTTTAAAGAAGATAATCTATCCTTGCTTCATATTTTGTCTTTTTCTTGTTTTTATGACTGTACTTTGATTTTCTTCTCTACCTCCTAAATTTATTTAATTAACTCACCAGAGGTATTTCTAGGGCTCCATGAATGATCAATTAAATTATATAATCTTTTTTCCCAACGGTTGTTTTTGGCACAATCATAATTTTTAAAAATATTTGGCAAGAATTTGCTTAGAAAAAATGGATTTTATTGTTTTAAATTGCCTATCATCATTGTAAGGTCTGTAAGTTAAAAAAAAAAACACTCAGGATTGAAGCTTGAAATGCCAGTTACTGCCCTACATTTTCATCTCATGTAAATATCTCCCTCCATACACATAAATATTCCGCCAAACTTGCATAAAACCTAAATCTTCCAATTTCTATTTTAGGGGATGAAGGCAATTTAGATATAAAAGGTAAATTCAGTCTGTGAAACACAAAGCTCTCCACTGTACTCCTGCCTCCATGAATCAGTTTCCCATTTCCCTCCTTATGCAGAAGAAATTTAGATTTTTTTTTTTTGCAAAGTGAAACAACTTCAGCAGGGTACTGGAATCTGGCCGGTAGGCAGCAAGAGCTGGAGCTGGAGGATTTGGATGACCTTTAACTCCTCAGCCAGGGCATGGATCTGATGGTGGTGAACGCTCAGGTGATCAGTAAAGGTAATCTGTAGGCTGAGTCCTGATAAGGCTTGCAGGAAAGGTAAACCAAGGAATAGGGAGAGTGTAGATCCTGATAGGGACAGGGCATAGGACTGTCAAGAATGAGACAGAGGTTTCTTTGATCCTGTTAATCATTAAGGAATTTTATTAGCAAAAATTGTGACATATGTATGACTTTTGGTCATCTGCAGTGTTAGATGTCATCCAAATGAGGGGGTTGAACACAGTTTTGAACAGAAGGAAACTAAAATAGGAGGTAAGTGGCATTTAACTTCTTAAAATACAAATGGGAATCTGGCCTCAAGTCTCTCTACTTCTGTATGCAATCAATCAGTATAATTCTCATACATCCAGCTTCTAACATATTTAAAGGATTTTTTGATATTTATCTTGGCCTAGCTTCCACCTTACATCTTATTTGACATTGTGGAAATGGCAATTTTTGCCATTGTAGTCCTTTAAAGGGGTCCACATTTCTGAGAAAACCATATAAATTATATGTGTGTAATAGATGCAATCTGAAACACACATGCATAAATTAAAGTATGATTTAAAGGTTTTGGAAGCCATACTTTACCATTTTAAAAGGTGTTATGAAAATTTTTAAAACTAGCATATTCAATACTGTACTTACCACTAGTGTGAACAAATACCATGAACTCTGTGAAATGCTGTGAGATATTTGTATGCCCCTGGATAAAGCCAGATATTCAGTGATATACGTCTAACAGCTACCAGCCCTTGGTGATAGTGTGGTGGATTTATAGTACCTGAGGAGCAAATATCAGATATTAATAAAGTAGACTATAATTTATGCACTAAATGCAATCATTGAACAAAGCAGAAATTAGCTTGACAGCATGGAGGAACTAACCTGTGTGTTTTCTTTGTGAGTGCCAGCAGTTTGTTTCTTGATAGCAAGCATGCACCCTGGAAAAATAATACAACACTTTCTATTTCAAATTGTCCTCAAACACCATCTTGGTCTTTCAAAGAAAAGGCACTAATTTAGGGAAGATGAAAAAGGTTTTCTGCTACTCTTCTTTCAGATTTCATCTTGAATCATAATCATACAATGCAGAATCTGACATGCCTTGTCTACAAAATTAGTGTTCTAGCCTATCACAATGTATATATATAAATATATAAACATATAATCTATTCACACTTTAATTCTAGAGGCAATTTATATATGCAATTCAAAACATTAGCTAAAAATTTGATAAATAACTGTCTAGAATTTTATGGAAGTCTGAATAAACTGGGTAGACTGCATAATTTATTTTGAATAAATTATTTTGGATAATTTACCTCTGTGGTTTGTCTGTAGCTGAACACCAGGAAATTTCCTTGAGACCTACTTTCACTGTTGCTAAGGAGTGTCTAGAAATGAAGCTCAAGAAAATTCTGTAAATTACATTGATTTTCAGGCAATCTGAACTGGTCTCCCAATTCCTTGCTTAAAAAATTTCTTACAGAAATAAATATACTTGTGAAATAAATATAATCATGAAAAGCTTATATTCAATGTCTTTGGAGATTTAGACTTTCTCTTATGTTTCTATTGAACATCCCTCTGTCGTCTCCCTCTGCTACAAACATCCAGTCCCCATCTTTCAGAAAATCTTTGCCATTCTTAAGCTGAACATCTCTTAAATTAAGTTGGAAACACAAATGTTGAAACAATTTTCTCCATATGATTACTTGCCTTAACAAAGTTTTTGGAACAAGTATTTGGGTTTAGTTTTACACTAGAAGAATCTATTGTGTGTGTTATCTGATACTGGTCTGTGAGAAGAAAAAAAGAAAAATATAATAAAAGTAATGGGTTTTTTTTGAAAGTGCATTCCTTTTCTAAACCATTATTTGATGTAAAAGTAACCACAGATGCACACTGTTAAAATAGATAATTTTTCAGTTTTTCAAATACTGGACAATAATTTTGTCTGTTAAAACATATGTAAATATGACAAAATAGACCAAAGCAATACTTCAGACCATTAAGAAAAATTCTAAACTGACAAAATAGACCAAAGCAATACTTCAGACCGTTAAGAAAAATTCTAAACTGGATTTTGAAAGAAATACATCTTCACAGAGATGTTTACATGCTCTAATTTGTTCCCACATAAGCAGATGGAGCTTCAAAAGTTAAATTTTACTTGCTCTAATTCCAGATATATATATATATAT
>WAAE01008997.1:0-11938 GCA_013400495.1 Nicator chloris
TGCCACCCCACAGCTGGCACAGCTGGTCCCGGTGTGCTGTGCCCTCTGCGGGCACTGCCCGTGCCCAGCGCCGGGAACGGGGGCACAGCGGGGCTGGGGAGGGCACGGACAGCTCAGCCCTGGGCTAAACTGGGCTAAACTGGGCTAGGCTCGGCTGGACTGGGCTAAACTGGGCTAAACTGAGTGGGACTGGGCTAGACTGAGTGGGACTGGGCTAAAGTGAGCGAAACTGAGTGAAACTGAGCTAAACTGAACTAAACTGAGTGAAACTGAGCTACCCTGAGCTGCCCGAGCTCCCGCCCGAATGGGAATGAAAGGGGCAGGAATGGGGACATGGAACAGACCCTGGGAGCAAACTCTGCACAAACAGCTCAAAACCCCAAATTTCCCTGAATTACACCCGAATGGGAAGGAAAGGAGGCAGGAATGGGGACATGAACGGGCCCTGGGAGCAAACTCTGCACCAACAGCTCAGCCCCGAATTTCCCTGAATTACACCCGAATGGGAAGGAAAGGAGGCAGGAATGGGGACATGAACGGGCCCTGGGAGCAAACTCTGCACAAACAGCTCAAAACCCCACGGGGCTGGGAGCGGCTGCGCTGGCCCCACATGCCAGAATTCCACATGCCAGAATTCCACATGCCATGGCTATTCCATGGAAAGCCTTCCCAGGAGCCAGGGATGGCACAGAAACCACGGGCACGCCTGGGGCTTGGGGCCGTGTGCCCAAAGGGGGCAGAAATCCCAAATATTCCATGAGTGACAGCAGGAGCTGCCCCTGGCTACAAACCCCAGGTCACATCCCGGGGACACGCTGGGGGTGGCTGCGATGTTCCAGCCCGGGATATTCGAGCCCGGGATGTTCCAGCCCTGGGATGTCCCAGCCCTGGGATGTTCCCACCTGGGATATTCCAGCCCTGGATGTTCCAGCCCGGGATGTTCCACCCTGGGATGTTCCAGCCCTGGGATGTTCCAGCCCGGGACGTTCCAGCCCAGAATTCCCAGGGACAGATCACTGAAGTGTCCCCAGCCCTGCCCAGCCCCAGCCCCAGCAGGACCCGCCGGGCTCTGCTCCTGCTCTGTGTCTGTGACCCAGCCCTGCCCGAGGCTCTGCACTGAAACCAAACCTGGATGTGCCTCCATCCCAGCTGGCTGTGCCTCTATCCCAGGTCCATCCCAGCTGGATGGGGCTCTATCCCAGCTGGGTGTGCCTCTATCCCAGCTGGCTGTGCCTCTATCCCAGGTCCATCCCAGCTGGATGGGGCTCTATCCCAGCTGGGTGTGCCTCTATCCCAGCTGGCTGTGCCTCTATCCCAGGTCCATCCCAGCTGGATGGGGCTCTATCCCAGCTGGGTGTGCCTCTATCCCAGCTGGCTGTGCCTCTATCCCAGGTCCATCCCAGCTGGATGGGGCTCTATCCCAGCTGGGTGTGCCTCTATCCCAGCTGGCTGTGCCTCTATCCCAGGTCCATCCCAGCTGGATGGGGCTCTATCCCAGCTGGGTGTGCCTCTATCCCAGCTGGCTGTGCCTCTATCCCAGGTCCATCCCAGCTGGATGGGGCTCTATCCCAGCTGGGTGTGCCTCTATCCCAGCTGGCTGTGCCTCTATCCCAGGTCCATCCCAGCTGGATGGGGCTCTATCCCAGCTGGGTGTGCCTCTATCCCAGCTGGCTGTGCCTCTATCCCAGGTCCATCCCAGCTGGATGGGTCTCTATCCCAGCTGGATGTGTCTCCATCCCAGCTCTCTCTGGGCCCAGCTTGATCCCAGCCAGGACTAAGCAATAAACCCAGCCTAACTCCCCTGTTCACAGCCTTTGGTGTTTGGAGAACTGCAAGAGCCCCACAGAGCAGCTCTGCTCCAGACCCAGAGCAGCCCTGAGGGATCAGCCCAGAGAGGGGCTCCAGACCCAGGAGGGACACCCTGACCCAGCAGTGCCCTGCCCTCCAGCAGTGCCCCAGCCCCTCCAGCAGTGCCCTGCCCCTCCAGCAGTGCCCTCCCTTACCCACGAGGAGTGCTCCTTCATCTGGTGCTGGTTGCTGTGGGGGCTGCTGGCGTGGCCCCTCCAGAAGCAGTCCTGGCACAGCTGGTAGTTGTGGCACTGCTGGCAGCGGTACCTGAAGCCCATCATGCTCTCACAGTGGCAGAACGAGCACTCCACGGGGTGGAAGACTGGCAGGCAGGGGAGAAAAACAAAACCAAAAAGGCTTGCAGTGAATTTTTGGTACACCTGGAACGTCCCATTTCACTGGAGCTTCCAGGGCACCCCCAGCTCCCTCAGCACTGGTGATCTGGGCTGGGTTTTGAGGGCAGAGCAGGGGATTCTGGCACCACGAACCCTCGGATGAAGGTGATGAGAACCCAGCAGCTCCAGGTTCTCACAATATCCCCTCTTCAGACACCTGCCCCCCTGGGCACACTCAGAATGCCCCAGGGAGGTCCCACAAGGCTGGGCACAGGTGGGAGGGGCGGGGAAGCAGCAAAGCTGCCCCACCCCAGGTGCCTTTGGCTGGATTGTGCCTCAGGAGTCCCTGGGCCAGGGTCACCTCTTCAGAAAGGCCAATTCCTGGTCCAAACCCCCTCCCTGCCCTCCCTCCTCCCTCCTGCCCCTCCACAGCTGCCAGGGAGGAATTCCCAGGGTCCCTCTGAACGTGAACATCTGGAGAACTCAATTCAGCCTGACCTGCAGGGGCACCACCAGGGTGGGCTAAAATAAACATCAACAAATGCTTCTGTCCCACCCTGGCATGGACAATCCACTTAAGGCTTTGGAAGAAACCAAAGAGGAGTGTGAGCACGAGGGGAAGGAGATGACACCTCCCCATGGCACCCTGAAATGTGAGGGACAAACCAGAACCAGGGCCTGCCCACCCTGCCAGGGAACAATTCCTGCCCAAATCCCATCCAGCCCTGCCCTCTGGCCCTGGGAGCCATTCCCTGTGTGCTGTCCCTGTCCCTGCCCAGCTGTCCCCGGCCCTTCCCCAGGTGAGCAGCCCCAGCTGTGCCAGCCTGGCTCCATGAGCAGCCCTCCCCTGCCGTGCCAGCCCTGTCCCTGCCTCTGCCCCTGTCCCTGCCCCTGCCCCTGCCCCTGCTCCTGTCCCTGTCCCTGCCTCTGCTCCTGTCCCTGCCCCTGCCCCTGTCCTATCCCTGCCCCTGCCCCTGTCCTGTCCCTGCCCCTGTCCTGTCCCTGCCCCTGTCCTGTCCCTGCCCCTGTCCTGTCCCTGCCCCTGTCCTGTCCCTGCCCCTGTCCTGTCCCTGCCCCTGTCCTGTCCCTGCCCCTGTCCTGTCCCTGCCCCTGTCCTGTCCCTGCCCCTGTCCTGTCCCTGCCCCTGTCCTGTCCCTGCCCCTGTCCTGTCCCTGCCCCTGTCCTGTCCCTGCCCCTGTCCTGTCCCTGCCCCTGTCCTGTCCCTGCCCCTGTCCTGTCCCTGCCCCTGTCCTGTCCCTGCCCCTGTCCTGTCCCTGCCCCTGTCCTGTCCCTGCCCCTGTCCTGTCCCTGCCCCTGTCCTGTCCCTGCCCCTGTCCTGTCCCTGCCCCTGTCCTGTCCCTGCCCCTGTCCTGTCCCTGCCCCTGTCCTGTCCCTGCCCCTGTCCTGTCCCTGCCCCTGTCCTGTCCCTGCCCCTGTCCTGTCCCTGCCCCTGTCCTGTCCCTGCCCCTGTCCTGTCCCTGCCCCTGTCCTGTCCCTGCCCCTGTCCTGTCCCTGTCCCTGTCCCTGCCCTGCTGGCTCCCTCAGGGATTCCTGCTGGGCCAAGGGCACAGGAGCAGCACAGAGGGCAAGGCCTGAGCTCCCGAGGTGGGGGAACAATGACAGCACTGGGAACAGAAACCACGGGGCACAGCAGGGACAGGGACAGGGACGGGGACAGGGATGGGGACGGGGACGGGGATGGGGATGGGGACGGGGACAGGGATGGGGACGGGGACGGGGATGGGGATGGGGACGGGGACAGGGATGGGGACGGGGACGGGGATGGGGATGGGGACGGGGACAGGGATGGGGACGGGGACGGGGATGGGGATGGGGACGGGGACAGGGATGGGGACGGGGACGGGGATGGGGATGGGGACGGGGACAGGGATGGGGACGGGGACGGGGATGGGGATGGGGACGGGGACAGGGATGGGGACGGGGACGGGGATGGGGATGGGGACGGGGACAGGGATGGGGACGGGGACGGGGATGGGGATGGGGACGGGGACAGGGATGGGGACAGGGAGAGGGATGGGGACAGGGCCAGGGCCAGCACTGGCTGTCCTGCACGGGGCACGGCCTCAAAGGATGGATAAGGAGAAGACTGCAACAGGCAGGACCAGGGACTGTGACATCAGGACCAGCAGGATGGGAACAGAGGAGGGAGGAGCTCTCTTGGTTACCTGCAGGGGATTTTTGGGTTTTCTTGTTTCGGGGTTTTTTTGTCATTTTGTTGGGGGTTTTGTTTGTGCTTTTTATTTTTGTTGTTGTTTCCTTGGGGTTTGTTTGTTAGGTTTTTTAGGGTTTTGTTTGTGGGGTTTTCTGTGGTATTATTTTTGGTTTTTTTCATTTTTCTGCAAGGGCCAAAGTTGAGCTTTGGATGGGAAAGACCCAAGTGAAGGAGCAGCCGAGCTGGTCCCTCCTGCTCCTGGGAATGGCAGGATCAAATCAGGATCCCCTTTTCCCTGGAGTTCACCCAACACTTTAACCACATCAACCTCCTCACCTTCTGGGCACCATTCCCCATAGGACTTGACACTGGGAGATTGCCACCAGCAAAATTAATTTAATTAAATTAATTTAAAAATCCCGGGATCCCTGGGACTGGAAAAGCCCTCCCAGCCCAGGAGTCCCAGCTGTGCCTGATCCCCACCCTGTCCCCAGCCCAGGGCACTCAGTGCCCCCTCCAGCCCTCCCTGGGACACCTCCAGGGATGGGCACTCCAACCCTCCCTGGGCAGCCCCTGCCAAGGCCTGAGCACCCTTTCCATGGGGAAATTCCTGCTGCTGTCCAAGCTGAGCCTGCCCTGGCCCAGCCTGAGGCCATGTCCCCTTGTCCTGTCCCTGTGCCCTGGGAGCAGAGCCCGACCCCCCCTGGCTGTCCCCTCCTGGCAGGGACTTGTGCAGAGCCACCAGGTCCCCCCTGAGGCTCCTTTTGTCCAGGCTGAGCCCCTTTCCCAGCTCCCTCAGCCCCTCCTGGGGCTCAGGAGCCCTCAGGGAATGTGGTTTTTGTCCCCCCAGATGCTGGGACACTCACATGGCACACACAGCCAGCCCCAGCCCACACTCCCAGCACACCCTGAGCCAGGCCTGGGTGCTGTGGGCCAGGGCTGATGTCCCTCCAGGGGCTGGGGACACGGGCAAGGCCAGAGCAGCTCCCTGGGTGAGCAAAGCCCTGCTCCTCCCCAGCAGGAGAAGTTCCATTTACCATTTTCAACGTGGGCCAGTCTGTGCATGAGGGGCAGCCACACAAGGCACTGGGGAGGGGGGTCGGCCGTCAGCGTGTCCAGGAACATGTTCAGCATCACCTTCTTCTGCAGGGAGAGCACAGGGAGCACTGAGTGCAGGCAGGAACACCCACCTCACCCCGCACCCACCAACACCCACCTCACCCCGCACCCACTAACACCCACCTCACCCCGCACCCACTAACACCCACCTCACCCCGCACCCACTAACACCCACCTCACCCCGCACCCACCAACACCCACCTCACCCTGCCAGGGCTGCTGCAGCCCCCACACCTCCCTGGGACACCTCCTGTGCCCGTCAGGAACATCTCCTGTGCTGGCAGTCACGGGATCAGGGACTGGTTTGGGTGGGCAGGGACCTCAGAGCCCTCCCAGTGCCACCCCTGCCAGGGCAGGGACCCCAAATCCCCCCCAGTGCCACCCCTGCCGTGCCAGGGACCCCAAATCCCCCCCAGTGCCACCCCTGCCATGGCAGGGACACCTCCCACTGTCCCAGGTGCTCCCAGCCCCAGTGTCCAGCCTGGCACTGGGCACTGCCAGGGATCCAGGGGCAGCCACAGCTGCTCTGGGCACCCTGTGCCAGGGCCTGCCCACCCTGCCAGGGAACAATTCCTGCCCCAGATCCCATCCACAGCTGCTCTGGGAACCCTGTGCCAGGGCCTGCCCACCCTGCCAGGGAACAATTCCTGCCCAAAATATCAAATGCAAATCTGGAGCCTCGTTGGTTCTGAAATCAAAGGCTGTTTCCTCCTGTGCTGTATTCCAAATATGCTAATTGCTAATTAACTTCTATTCAGTCACTATAAATTTTACATCAAATGCTGCAGAAATGTTTCTTCTGGAGCATCATCATGCCCAGAGTCTAAAGATTTCATTTTGGGCCTCAGATCAATCAAGGTCATGTTTGCAGTTGATTTAAGGATCAGTTATATTATTTACACTACCTGAAATGAGAAACAACTCATTGGAACAATGACAATAAACTGCAATGGATTTAAAAATAAACTGCTGCACAGAAGGTGTTCATTTTAAACAGATCCTAGAAGGGACTTTTTGAAACTACTTGTCTGTACACAGTGAAAAAGCTTTGGGAAAACCAAGGGAAATGAGTAAAGAGTGCCACGTTTTATGTCTGGAGGAGAACTGAGCCATTGCTGCTGCTCTGCTGGGGAACAGGGGTGGCCCTGCAAGGAGGGGAATCCACTGAAGGGACAGAAGATCCTTTAACTGCTAATTCTGGGCTGCTTCAAATGCCTGGCTTGTACAGGGGACCTCAGTGACCCTGATGCCCTGGGAATCCCAAATCCCAGATCTCAGATCCCAAATCTCAGATCTCAGATCCCAAATCCCAATCCCAGAGCCCGAATCCCAATGTCAGAGCCCAAATCCCAAATCTCAGATCTCAGATACCAAATCTCAGAGCCCAGATCCCAAATCACCAATGCCAAATCCCTGATCTCAGATCCCAAATCCCAGATCTCAGATCCCAAATCCCCAATCCCAAATCCCAGATCCCAAATCCCAATCCCAGAGCCCAAATCCTAATCTCAGACCACAGATACCAAATCTCAGATCCCAAATCCCAGATCCCAATTCCCAAATCCCAGTCCCAAATCCCAGACCCCAGACCCCAAATCCCAGACCTCAGACCCCAATCCCAGACCCCAATCCCCAATCCCAGACCCCAAATCCCAAATCTCAATCCCACACCCTGGACCCCAGATCCCAAACCTCAAATCCCAGACTCCAAATCCCAGACTCCAATCCTAATCCCAGATCCCAAACCAAGACCCTAGGTCCCAGACCCCAAATTCCAAATCTCAATCCCACACCCCAGACCCCAAATCCCAACCCCAATCCCAATCCCAGACCCCAATCCCAGACCCCAATCCCCAATCCCAAACCCCAATCCCAGACCCCAAACCCCAATCCCAGACCCCAATCCCCAATCCCCGACCCCAAATCCCAAACCCCAGTCCCCAAACCCCAATCCCAATCCCCAATCCCAATCCCCAATCCCATCCCCAATCCCAGACCCCAATCCCAGACCCCAATCCCCAATCCCAAACCCCAATCCCAAACCCCAATCCCGTGCTGACCTGCTGCGGGAAGCAGGAGCGCACGGCGTGCTCGGTGTAGCCGAACGAGGGCCCCTCGAACACGGCCGTGGGCAGCTTCAGCGCCTCCCGCAGGAACTGGTCCAGCTTGGGGAACAGCAGCAGCCCGTGGGAATCTGAGATCTGAGAGAAAACATCTGTAAGGAAACACAACAGACCCGGGTGAATGTTTGGGATCGCTGAGGGGGGCCCGTGTGCCCCACTGCCCTCCCTAGGGCACTGTAGGGTTAATCAGTGTTCCACGGGCCCAAGGGCTCCCCTTGCCCCCATCCCATCATCCCATCATCCCATCATCCCATCATCCCATCATCCCATCATCCCATCATCCCACTATCCCATTATCCCATCATCCCATCATCCCATCATCCCATCATCCCATCATCCCACTATCCCACTATCCCACTATCCCATCATCCCATCATCCCATCATCCCATCATCCCACTATCCCATCCCATCCCAAGGAAAGCTCCTGCCAGGGCACGGACTGGGACACCGAGAACCCCACAGGAGCTCACCCTGAACCCCAAACCCCAAACCCCTCAGGGGAGGCTCCCAGAGTGACCAACGGGGCTCACGGGGACAGAGCCAGAGCTGGCACAACTCCAGGGCACAGCACAGCACCCCGGGATCCCTGGGACTGGAAAATCCCTCCATGGCCATGGAATCCAACCTGGACATCCCCACCTTGTCCCCAGCCCAGGGCACTCAGTGCCACCTCCAGCCCTTCCTGGGACACCTCCAGGGATGGGCACTCCAACCCTCCCTGGGCAGCCCCTGCCAAGGCCTGAGCACCCTTTCCATGGGCAAATTCCTGCTGCTGTCCAAGCTGAGCCTGCCCTGGCCCAGCCTGAGGCCATTTCCCCTTGTCCTGTCCCTGTGCCCTGGCAGCAGAGCCCGACTCCCCCTGGCTGTCCCCTCCTGGCAGGGACTTGTGCAGAGCCACCAGGTCCCCCCTGAGCCTCCTTTTGTCCAGGCTGAGCCCCTTTCCCAGCTCCCCCAGCCCCTTCTGGGGCTCCATTCCCTGCCCAGGAGCTGTTGGAAGCTGAGGGCACTGAGCTCATCCCCAGGTACTGCACAGGTGGGCAAGTGGGAAGGGGAATGGGATCCCAGTTTGGATCTGGGATCTTGGGCAGGAATTGTTCCCTGGCAGGGTGGGCAGGCCCTGGCACAGGGTGCCCAGAGCAGCTCTGGCAGTGCCCAAGGCCAGGCTGGACACTGGGGCTGGGAGCAGCCTGGGACAGTGGGAGGTGTCCCTGCCGTGGCAGGGGGGGCACTGGGTGGGCTCTGAGGTCCCTTCCAGCCCAAACCATTCCAGGATCCTGAGAACGTTTGTGATGAGAGGGGTTTGCACTTTTTGAGCAGCTCTGTGGGGCCACATGTGCTCCTGACAGCAAAACGGGGCTGAGCAGATGTTCCCTGGTGTTTGTAAGGATGGAAGCAGAGGAAGGAGGTGCTGCACGTGTCCCACTCCCTGTCCCTGCTCCTCCCTGAGCCTCAGGGGTCCCTGATCCCCCAGCCCCCAACCCACAGCTCCCCAGGGCAAAGCCCAGGGGCAGGGATGCACAGAGTGGCACAGGAGCACGATGCCCCAGGAACACAACTGCCCTGGCCTCCAAAACCTCCTTGGAAGGAGCTCTGTGCCACAGGCAGGGGGGCCTGGGACACCCCAGAGCCAGGACACCCCCAGGGGGAGCTTCATCAGTGCTAACCAGGCCACCATTCCCCAAGGTGTGACACTGGGACACTCCAGGACACCCCCAGAGGGAGCTGTCCCCATCTAACCAGGTCACAATTCCCCAAGGTGTGACACTGGGACACTCCCAGAGGGAGCTGTCCCCATCTAACCAGGTCACCATTCCCCAAGGTGTGACACTGGGACACTCCAGGACACCCCCAGGGGGAGCTGTCCCCATCTAACCAGGCCACAATTCCCCAAGGTGTGACACTGGGACACTCCAGGACACTCCCAGAGGGAGCTGTCCCCACCTAACCAGGTCACAATTCCCCAGGGTGTGACACTGGGACACTCCAGGACACTCCCAGGGGGAGCTGTCCCCATCCAACCAGGCCACAATTCCCCAAGGTGTGACACTGGGACACTCCAGGACACCCCCAGGGGGAGCTGTCCCCATCTAACCAGGCCACAATTCCCCAAGGTGTGACACTGGGACACTCCCAGAGGGAGCTGTCCCCATCTAACCAGGCCACCATTCCCCAAGGTGTGACACTGGGACACTCCAGGACACTCCCAGAGGGAGCTGTCCCCATCTAACCAGGTCACAATTCCCCAAGGTGTGACACTCTGGGACACTCCCAGAGGGAGCTGTCCCCATCCAACCAGGCCACAATTCCCCAAGGTGTGACACTGGGACACTCCCAGAGGGAGCTGTCCCCATCTAACCAGGTCACAATTCCCCAAGGTGTGACACTCTGGGACACTCCCAGAGGGAGCTGTCCCCATCTAACCAGGTCACAATTCCCCAGGGTGTGACACAGCCCAGCAGCACTGAACCCTCTCTGCTGCTATTTCAGGCACCCTCAGTAATTAAACATCAGAAAGCTCACGCTGGCAGAAAACAACCTTCCTCTCAGAGATCAAAACCAGCTTCACTGGAAAAGACACTTGGACATTTCCAGTCAGCTGGAGAAATGATCCAAGGCCCTGAGAGAATGAGCTCAGGACGAAGCCTGCAATGCCTCAGTTAGGAGGGATAAAGCTGCCTGCAATGGTATCACTGACTAAACACAGCAGCTGGAACTGCAGGTCTCTTAAATGATGTTATAAAATAAAAATATTCGGAGAAATGGGATGGGGGAAGAAAAATAAATATTTTTAGTGGTGCATTTCTGTATTTTAGAAAAATAAGCCAGCCAGAAAAATTAGACTTAACCTGGAAACACTGCTCCCTCCCTGGGATCCCTGGGCACTCAGAGCCTGGCGTGGCTCTGCCTGCACTGCAGCTGCCTCAGCAGCACCTGGGCTGAGGGTGCTGGGCACCCACCACACCCTGGGGACAGTTCCAGCAGCATTGGTCTCTGCATCTGTCACTGCTCCTGGCAGTGCCTGCCCAGGGCTCCTGTCCTGGAAGGGCAGGGAGCAGCTGGAGGGGAAGGAGCAGCTGTTCGCCATTCCCCACCTCGCTCAGGATTTTACACAACACTTTCAGCACCAGTTTCCTCTGCAGCTTGAGGGATCCTGCTCATGTCCTCCCCCACAGGATTTGGGGTTGGGATCGTGGGTCAATTCCAGCACCCCAGAGCTGCTGGAGACAGGGGGAACCTGCTCAGAGGGGAAAGGAGCTGAGCCCAGCAGTCAGCAGGGCTCAGGGACGGGGCCTGCAGCAGCCTGGCACAGGGCAGCTGTCCCTGCCCATGGCAGGGGTGCCACTGGATGGCCTTTGGGGCCCCTTCCCATCCTGGCACTCTCCTCAGGAGCTGGAACTACAGAGTGGGAAGGTGCAGAGAGCCTCAGGGGAAGCACATGATTCACAGGAGCCTCAAAGCAGAGAACTGGTGACAACTGGGACATTCCTAGTGGAAAATCAGCCCTCAAGTTCTCCATCTAAAGAAGTGCCAAGAGCTCAGACTAAAGAAATGGCCTTGGGATAACCAGGAGCTGGAACACGGAACAGAACATCCCTGGAGGTGTCCCAGGAAGGCCTGGACGTGGCACTCAGTGCCCTGGGGACAAGGTGGGCATTGGGCACAGCCTGGGCTCCATGGGCTGGGAGGGACTGTCCCACCCTGCTGACTCTGGAATTCGGGGATCGACAGCACAGCTCCAGGGCAGCGAGCAGCTCACGGGAGCAGCAAAGGACACAGCAGCCCCCAGCAGTCCAACACAGCACAGGAGCAGCCCCAGAGGCTGCACTCCTGGGAGTACTCACATCTCAGCTTGTCCAGGATCTTCCCTCCACACAGGGTGGCCAGCAGGGCTTTCACCGAGAACACCGTCAGCTTCCCGTGGGCCTCACTGCAGGGAAAGGAGCGTGAGCATTCCCCAGGGATGGACAATAACCACAGGAGAATTCCCCAGGGATGGACAATAACCACAGGGAGCATTCCCCAGGGATGGAGAATAACCACAGGGAGCATTCCCCAGGAATGGACAATAACCACAGGGAGAATTCCCCAGGGATGGAGAATAACCACAGGGAGCATTCCCCAGGGATGGACAATAACCACAGGAGAATTCCCCAGGGATGGACAATAACCACAGGGAGCATTCCCCAGGGATGGACAATAACCACAGGGAGCATTCCCCAGGGATGGACAATAACCACACTGAGAATTCCCCCAGGGATGGACAATAACCACAGGGAGAATTCCCCAGGGATGGACAATAACCACAGGGAGCATTCCCCAGGGATGGACAATAACCACA
>WAAE01008998.1:0-30383 GCA_013400495.1 Nicator chloris
ACCTTAAAGATCACCTATTCCCCACTTTCCTGCTATGGGTAGAGACACCTCCAAGACAAAGTAGTTCGAAGACCCATCCAGACTGGCCTTGCACACTTCCAGGGAATACGTACCCACAGAATCCCTGGGCAACCTGTTCCAGGGCCTCAGTACCTTCACAGTAAAGAATTTCTTCCTAATATTTAATCTAAATAGAAAACTGGAACTGGGAACACTAACTTGCTTAGCAGGTAGGAATGGTATTTTTTTTTAATAAATGGGAGAAGGGCTTGGCCAAAACTGCCCTTTGAAAATAGTATCATGTCATTTATTTAACTTGATGCTCGGAACACTAAAAAAGTAATTGTGAGGTTAAAATTCCAAATGATTAAAGAATTTTAAATATATTTTATGTGGCCAGTAAGCTCAACCTTCAAAATAATATAAAGACAGCAAACGTAGATGTAAACCCTTGCTAGTTAGTGCTATCTTTGCAAACAACCAGATCCATATATATCAAGTATATACAATATATACACTATTAATTTTTCTAGTGACTTGCTTCCTTATCTAAGTTATCCTTTGCTGTAACTTAGAGCACAGTGAGGCAGAATTGGTCGCCTACATCTGGTGAAATGATCTTTTTTAAAATTGAATTAGTGGGGTTTTTTTCTGTCAAATACTCTATCTCTTGTTAACTAAAAATTATTTTGCTTGTCTTATAATTAAATACTTGGCTTATTCAGGTTATAAGTTCACAAGTTCTGTATGAAAGATATTAAGATTTAACAGCAGATCCAAGTGATTGCATTTAAAATTCTATTGTTTAATGTAAAAGGTCATTAAAGAGTAATAATTAAATAATTCTTGACAAGTAGCAACTGACTCCTTATTTTAAATTACTCTGTTTTGTATCAAATAAACAAAAAGAAAGTCAAATCAATGAGTCGAACTTATTTTTCAATGTAAGGCAGCAACCTTTGATTACATCTCCTTTTATTTCCATATACATTTCAGCACAGTTGTTTAACAACAACAAAAAAATAATCCAAACATAAAACTTTAAAAGTACAGGGTTTTTGTCTTTTTCCAGCACCCTCCCTGAAATGACATCCATTGAGGCAGCTATATATTTGTGACTTTACATTTTAAAAATAAGATTCTCCAGGTGAAGCATGAAAATGACAAGGAAAGAATAAAACCTGTAAGAAAACTTGTTAATGGCTGTGCAAACAGAAAGTCAACTTGAGTATTACTATGTTCTATTGCAAAAGTCCAGGGAAGTCTGTATAGAGGTTAGGTCTTTGAAACAAGATAATCATCCAGCACCTACTGTGAGCATCTGGCCTTTTCTGGATAGGGGGCATGAATGGAGTTCCTCAGAAATTTGTCTCAGCTACTTATAAATAGGAAAAGGTTTCCAACCCCTAATAGGCTACATTATTATGTACTGTGAGTGTGTTCTGAGCTACTGGGGAGACTGATGGAGATTTGAAAGTTATTTGGTAGAAACCTGAAAGATAAATTGAGTTTAGGACAAATATAGAGTCGAGAAATTCAGAGAAAAACTCTGAACTTTGTGTTACTGAGAAAACTGGGGCAAGGACTCTCAGTAAGTCACTTGCTCCATCTGTCAGATTGCTCCTATCTCCAACTTATATGTCTAATTTAATAGCAACCTCTCACATTTAATTGTGTTATTTCTGGAAACAGGAGAATCAGAAACCATTCAGTCAAGGAGTGGCAAGGGCAGATGTTTATGATGTCAACAAGAATAGGAAAATATTAATTAGAAATACTGATCCAGAGAAAATCCAATAAGAGATATTTAATCCTCTGACTACTGTTTTCACAGCTTTCTCTATTAATCTTTACACCAGATGTACTAAAAGCCTAAATGTGAAAGGTGAAATACAGAACTGCAAGGAGAACAACGTGAAAAAGACAAGCATTCACTTCATAACCTTTCAGGTCAGAAGTCTCCTGAACCACAGAGCACAAAGGTGAACTGTCTGAATGTCTTCAAAATATTCTCAAGGTTTGAAGTGCTGAGATTAAAGCTGAATTTTTTTTTTTTTGCTGTTTCTTTTTAATGGATTTCTGTTATTTTTTATTTACAGAGCTGATGAACTAGTTAAACAGTCTGTGAATCTTTTAATTAAACATTCCTTATGTGTTGCAAAATTCAAACAAAGCTTTCAAAATTGTTTTTTTTGGTCTTTATTACTGATTTCATTTTTAGTGACCCTTTTTAATTGTATGATAATTTATATAATTTCCACAATAGCCAGGAAAATATGAAGTATTTCTGTGAATCTTAAACATCACTGCCCTGCTAGTCTTACTATCACATTCAGATATTGAAAATATAAAGGGGAACAGAAGACAATTAGGGACTCCCTCAGAAGAAGAGCAGGTTGACAATTTCTGGTGGTAGCAAGTCAAGATGTTGTTACTAGAGTCCACCTGGAATGAACAGAGGGCAGCGGCTGAGCTTGTGGAAGCTGATGATTTTTTTGCTTGTGTTTCATCTTGTTCTCTGAGCTTTTCTCGGAGGTATCGAACACTTGGTCCTTGTGGTCAATGGAAAAAAGTCCATTCCAGGACAGATACCATAAAGGAGCAGGGGTCTGTTGGGGAATGTGAGATATGTTTTCTTCAACATTAGAAAGTAAATGTGATTTTCATTTTTGAATACATGTAGATGTGGATGAACACCACACACACACACACACACACACACACATATATGGATGCCTCCAAAATTTGTGTCCAAATATGGACTTGTAATCCTGTCTACTATTTTTATCCTCTCAGAGTCACTGAAACCACACAGCATCCTTCTTAACCAATGGAGTTATATAATAATAAGCAAATCTATCCTTTCAATTCTTCTTACAGGGTTATGGCAATCTTTGGGTTCAAATGCTTCAGCTTCCTCATTTTGTAGAGAAGTTATATGTCTATAATTGGAACCTTGCAGCAATTACACAGTTAATATGAACTTCACACTCCCAATGATCTGGTTTTCTTATGTGCATATAATTTGACATGTAAATAAGTTACATTATCTCTCTGTGCATAAATATAGAGAAAATATAGTTTCTACTGCAAGATATATAAATTTTACTTTCACTGGTTTTGGTGTATTTCTATGTGATATAACATTACTATCATTTGAGTTTTCAGGATTCATAACAGAGAAAACACTCACAGATGTTTGTACCCCACAAGAAGTATGAAGAAATGCACAAGCTCCTGTCTAACCCAGTGATCATCATTGTGCTTACTGAAAGAGAGTCATGATATTTTTTCATGACATTAAGACTCTGTTAAATCTAACCCTATGAGTGAACAGTCAGGACTGGAAAATAATTTTGCTCTAAATTTCTTCTTGAATAAGTTGAGGGAAAATGCCTTTTTGAAAGATCTGTGGAGTCTTGATCAAATTATTTGGGTGGGATGAGTGATTCAAAGCAAAAATTGAGACTGCTGATAAAATTCTCAATTGACAACTGATGATCTCCATTATCATTGAGGTGATTTTTGTTGCTTTTTTTCTCTTTCTGTTCCGTGAATTACCAATATTTCCACTCATTTGTAAACAAGAGTGAAAAGTACACTTTGATGTAAAGGTGAGGAGTGCATATTAATGTGAAATATGATATTTAAAACATCTCCTATCTCTTAATATCAAATTCATTTATTCTGTTGTAAGTAAAGACGAATTGAAGCATTGACATTTCAATCTGTGCGATGTTTGGACTTCTGATTTTAGCTCTGACACATAACTGAAAGCACAAAAAGGATTTGCATTTAGAAATTTGAATGCAACCCCTATCTGAAGTTCTAAATATCTGGATTTACTGCCCTGGATTTGTGCTTTTTCTAGTTCTGAATGAGATAATATATTAAAAACTATCATGTCAATAAATCTGATGAGCAGATGTCATTACATTTTAGTCACTCTGTAATGAAAAATTAAAAAAAAAATATTTTACACATATAATCTTAATCTAATTGCACTTTGTGTAACTTACTTGGCTTTAGCTCTTGTCAGGTTTCTGTCTTGTACTTAAGGATTTTATTTCAGAAAAAAAAACCATCATGGTAAATACACCTAGCTATGGTCCCAGCTATGTTTAGATTTGAAACAAAGCTGTAACTTTTATTGGACAGACATGCATAGTACTAGAACTGGATTTTATACTTGAAAACAGGAATTAATCATAATACTTTGCCTAATTTACAAGCATTCCTATACACAAGCTCCAGATATATAAGAATTTCTGTCAAACAGCAGTCTCTTTCTGGCTGTTTGAAAGCACAAATGACTATGAATGTAGAAACCATCAGAAATATCTATTTCTATGCATTAGAGTTTTAAACCAGAACTGAAGCTAGAATGTGAAGTGTTTTACCTCAAAGAAAAAACATTTTTTTCCATCAGAGCATAGTAAAACCATACACTTTTTAATGTGTGAAACTCAGACTAGGAAGTTCATACAGTGGGCAATGTAGTTCAGCATGAAGTGCCTTAGAAAATACTTGTAAAGGTGGGCTGAAATCACATCCCATGTTTTGAGAGAACAGAGTTCAATATAATGCATAAAGTGACTGAAGTGCTAATGTTCTAATGCTAAACTTCTGCTAATGTTGAAAGGTTATGTGTCTAAACTATGTTTTGTGCATATGTGACCATGAATGAAAAGATAAATTGGAGAGCTGATATGGTTTCAGATGGTGCTTTTTTTCCCTGACAGTGATATCTTTGATATTTCTTCTGGTTCCTGTTCATTCCAAACCAAAGGAGTTTTGAATATAAGATAGTGCTTGGAGGGTTCAATTTGATGGTTTACTTGTTTTTTAGAGATAGTGTAGTAAATATTGGTTTGTTGTTTTTGTGTTGTTTATTGTTTTTCTTTCTACTGTGGAGCAAGTATCCCCAAGAATTACTAAAGTTTAGATTATTCAAAAGGAACACTCTAGCCAACAGGTTATAGCATTCTCTTCTTTTTATCTAATAGCATTTTACTACAAAAAGTTTCTGTTAGCAAGTAGTTTGCTCGATATCCGTGCTGCCTTTCTCCTTGTTTACCGTTGCACACGATGTAGCTGTTCTGTGAACATGCTGTCTACCCACTCATTACTCTATCCTCATGAAGTTACTCATACAGTCACTGGTGTGCATTAATGCAGGGGTTCTTTCGAGAAAAATTAAACAACTAGGGGCTGCTGGCTTACATTCACTCACTTTTCAGGGGGGTCGCCGTTGTTATATCAGGTCCTGGTGATATGATGAAAGTCTCTGCTGGAAACAGCAGGTGTATTTTGTCTCCATAGTGCTTTTAACTCCATAGCTATGGGTACCTTGGACTTGACACTTAGCAAGAGAATGAGAGCATTCACACTGAACAATCTGAACATCATGGATTAACTGATCCATCTCCAGCAGATGAGAAGCAGGATTTGTGATAAATTTGCCAATGCTGAACAATTTCACAAGGAAGAAACAAATCATTCCACATTGCAAGGCTATTCAAATGCTCTTTTTTCCAATAACAAGTCTGACAGTGAAGCTGGTACCCATGAAGATTTGCAGTTATTCATTTTCTCAAGGCTAGAACAGCACATCAGATGTCTCATTTTAAGTGACTTTTAGAGAAAAATATCTGTACAAAGGCTTTTATGTAATGACTGCCATAGCTGTCTCTAAAGACACAGAAGAAAAAAGAAAAATTTTCCAGAATTCAAAACTGGTTTACATGTCACTTATGTACTTGTACAATGAAAACAAATGATGAGTTTAATGTCCATCAGTTAGGAAACAAATCATCAGTTCCCTGTATTTTAATACATGTGTGGAAGTAGACAGGGATGGAGAGAGGTGGTCTTTTTAAGGAAGGCACTATGATATCAGTCCTGTTCTGCTTTTCCCATAAATGTTCTACATTATATCTGAGGTATGGCTTTCAAAGCATTGTCTACCTGTCTCGGGGGTTTTGTGAGGATAAATGCACTGGTGTCTGAATCACCAAGATTCTCTGATGGTAAGACACAAAATAAGTGTGAAGATAAAATTAATAGGCTTTTTCTTCATTCTTGTACACAAAGCTTGTCTTTGTTTCCTCCTGAATTAATCTGGTATTGAGCAGTCCTATCTTTGCTTCTGTACATAGATCTGTGGCTTTTCTTTTCCTCTGCATAACCTGCTTGTAGGACTCCACAACATCATCATGTCAGGTAAAATATTCCTGCCTGTATTCTCATTGAATAATTTATACAATGTTGGTAATTCTAATGTTATGTCAGACTCTCCATCATGTAAATAATTACACATGCACAGTGTGCCTGCTACCAGCCAAAAGAAGAAGTGAGATTTTTAGTGAGATGTAGGTGCATTATGAGTGAAAATCACTGTGAAAATCAGTGTTTAGGTATTTTAAGCTTTCTTCAATGATAATACTTCTCAAAACTTAAGTCTGAAAAAATACTATCAACACCATTTCCTTTTCTTTATTGCAAGTTTTTTTTTTTTTCTCAATGGCATGTGAAAATTGTCTTGATTTAGGACTACTCATTACAGATAAGTAGGATGACTCTATTTATGACAGCTGTAACAAGTTAACAGAGCCTGATGACCCTGTTCCAAAGAGAAGTGCAGATCATCATCTAACTGAAGAATTCCAAAAAAAACAAAAACAAAAACAAAAACCCAAAAAAATCCTGACTGCAACACTTTTGTTGAGCCATGTTTTTGTAACTATTCCATGAAATTGAAAGACAAACACCTTAGAATATATCAGGGAAATGTCTGAATTGCCAACTGCATGACTGAGAAAGGAAAAATGGTAGACATGAAAAACTGTAAAGTATAATTTGAAAAGAGCTTGGACTTGGTAGGAAAGATATATTTTCCTCTTTCTAGGTTCTAGGATTTCAGATGCTCCATTTGCTAAAAAGGAGATTTATGTAAGGTTTACCACATCCTTTCATTTTCTCTGTAGAGCTTCAACATATAAGGCTCTGAATTTTGTGTAACTACTTGCTTTAGAAGACACTGATAATTACCTCTGAAACACACTGATTTAATTCACCAACACTGACTTCAAATATTTGTTCTAACTTTCGTCATGCTGCCCCTGTATGTTTCTCTTGGGTGATTAATATGGTGTTAATTGCTTTAAAAACAGTTCAAAATTATTCTATTTCTAATGATAGTATAACATAATGTCCACTCAAGTGCTTTCCTCTGGCAGCTCTACACTCTGCAACACAATAATTTCTGTGGGTTTAAACATCTTTTTCTAACCCTGACACCATGGTACATGAGGTTTTTAAAGGGTCATATGTTTTAGAAAAATCAGGATGAATTATTAACTACTTAATTCCTACACAGACAAGTGCTGAGGAATACATACAGTGCAGGTAGCTCGGGGTGCAGCTGCAGTGGAGCTGCAGGCTGAGCTCTGGGTGGGAGCCCCAGACAAGGGGCCATGAACTGCCATCCCAGGGACCTGTGGCCAAGGCAGGGAGGAGCCAATAACCCTCAGAATTTCCCAAGCTTAGACTGTAAGAGAATAAAATCCCAGGAGTTCTTTTGTTCAGGTTCCCTCTTTGGAGTCATGCGGTTTCACCTGTTATTTTGTTATTGGGCCAAGGTTTAATCATCTAAAGGATCTGGATGTCTGAGACTCTGCTATTGGAAGCCTGGGGTTTAGCCATTAAGGAAACCTGGTGTCCCTCTGAGGGTGGGGAGTGTGGCTGTCAAGGGACCTCGCTCTCAGCTCAGGTGGTGTGTCTGCCAGAGTGGCTCCTGGGTGGTCAGACAGGGAAGCTGCCCAAACACTAGAATTAAGAGAAAAAATTCTATTTTCCTTAGCCAGGAAAATTCTACCTGCCTTGTTGGTAGTGATGCAATTCCTTCAGAGTACACATACACTTTTGTGTATTGAGCTTATGCTGACCTGGGGTTTTGAAAAACAGATGAGAGAAATAAGGTAATATTCTCAGAAATTTGAAGATCCACTCCTTAATGAAAATGCAACATAGAAGTCTGTTTTGATGTTGATATCACTCTTACACATTCTTCCAATTCTGTTGGAAATTTACAAAGCATATCCCCTTTCCAAATATGCACACTACATATCCAGTTATGTCTGATGAAATAAATGGAGTATGGCCTTCTCACAGAAATTTTATCTAAGCAGTTACCCTGGGAGCTCTTACTGTAAAACATAACCTAAATATTAATAAGGACAAATGTTCAGAACTGAGAACAGGTGTTAATGCATGCACCTTGCAGATAAAGCCAGTAGTAACTGCAAAGCTAAATCCTCTTAAACATCTCTTTATGTTAGCTCTTAGCTGTTATGTTTGACTGCTCAAGAAGATGCCAAGAATTTAGTGCCAAGTTTCTGTGACCGATGCTGACTTTCCTTGAAAAGAGCAAGAAAATTATATTGGACTACTGCTAAACTGTGCTGGAAAAGGGTGACAAATTTTATAACATTGATAGCGCAGGAAAAATACCTCTGGAAGTTAATATAAACAGGAGTTAATGTTTTAGTGTCAGGATGATGCAAGGGCTGGGTGTTCCTTACAGGCTGGTTGCCTCAAAGTGTCCCCTGGGCTGGCACTGCAGGGGCCTTATCAGACAGGGCCTGAACCACTGTCACTGGTGAGGTCATTCCTTCAGCTATAGAACTGATGCTATGAAACTGTTAAGTCTGCATAATTTTGAGATACTATTGTGCCAAACTTCGAAATAAAAATCAATCTCTTTGAAAGTCTTTGTTATATTTACAATCTGGACCTAAGTACTCTGAGGAGGATTTTCTAGTCACATAAACAATTATATTCTTTGGGGTTGAAATAAAAGCACTAAACATAGTCAAATTATGTTAATTACTGGTAAAAAAAAAACCCTCTGTTTTTTCTTTTTCGGTATCATACTTCCAGAAAAATAAGAAAATCTTTCCTTACTGACAGATGTAGTTTCTCATAAACAGGTGTATTTAAGAGATGATTACAACTGGGAGAATCAGCTATTGATCAATCCTGTCTTTGTCAACAGGAGACAAGTTTCCACAACTAACTCTCACTTTCAAGATCTTCAGAATCTGGAAAAGTGCACTGCATAGGGAGTGAAACAGAGAAAGAAGAGCAGGGAAGGGAAGGGCAAGAAAGGAAGGGGAAGCTAAATGGTGTTGTTTTTTGGGGTTTTTTCCAAATTGTTATACAATGGGGCTTGACGGTACTACACCATATCTTAGTATCAATCAAGTCCTAATTTTTTTAAATTTAGTAGCTGTAGAAAACCAAATAGAGCACTGAAAAAGCAATATGATGTTAAACTTGAATGCATTTTGTGAATAATATTTGATAATATGAAATATTAATTGTACATTTTCCTGGAGCTGTTAGCAATACAAGCACTTTAAAACTTGATTTTCTCGTAATAGAGGCAGACAGAAAAATCTTGCCCTGATGTCCTTAATTCAACCTGAGTTCTCTACTCAGTTGATGTACTGCTTTTCTGTTCTGCATCCTGTATTCCCCTTGAAACCATGCACAAAAACACAGTAATGTCATGCACTGGAGGAAAAAGATCTTTTGGTTTTCTTAACAAACTCGGAAATACGCACAGTGTAGAATGGCATTTATTTCTAGAAAACACACTAAGTGTTTGAGTCAATAAATCATCTGGAAGGTACAAGCAAAATAGCCAGTCAGTTTACCAGTGGCTAAGTGAGCTGACATGACAGCAAGGTACAAAACATTGTGTCTTACTGGACTATGAAGTCACTGAGAATACTTACTCAAGTATCTTTTTGAAAGGTCTGTTACAGATGCAATGGAGGATAGAAATTGTCCTGTTTAAATAGCTGCTGGTCATATATGCTTCTTTCTCTGCTTTGAGGCACTGACCAAGGGAAATGTTTAATAGTTCCTCAATGAACACAGTTTTTATCTCAGCGCACCACAAGTGATGGATCATTATTTAAACTTCATAATCTGGAAGAAAACTGTGATGACTCAGGGTCTGTTTCATGGTCTATTCAGACTTCCTTTTATGAACAGCCACAAGAGGTGAGCGGCAGTGGCCTGGGCGAGGCCAGGAAATACAGCTTTCTGATAGCACTGTGGGTGAAGCAGAACTTGCTGTTGTAGATTTAGTGCTCCGTCAGTCATTCATTCCTCCACACACAGGTGAACACTGCAGTGGGGAGAGGTAGATTTTCACAGATTTCTAGTTAGTTAGATCTTTGTGACAGCAAGATAGAAGAAGGAGATGGAGGTCCTTTGGAAACAGTAATTATCCATACATTATAAATGGAGTGGAAATTAATGCACTGTCTTCTCAGCTTCTCTGTGTGAACTGTCTCTTTACAGTCAGACTGCTCAGAAGCTGTAGCCAGGTTATATGCTCTCCTTTTGCAGAGAAAAAGAGAAGTGAAAAGAACTTCTATTTCATGAAAAACTTTTTGGAGTTTAGCATGAAATTCAAATTATAAATCCGAGTATTTTTTTCTACCAACATTCAAAGAAGCATACATTTTGCTTTTCAAGCTTTCACCTTGGCAAAGTTTCTAGATGCTCCTAACTGACTAGAATTTCAGTTGCTATAACAATGCTCTCAAGATTATATGTGTCTTTCAACAAAAATATAGGAAGTCCTAGATGATGTATCGTGTTTCAAGGTCTTGAAATTTCTTTCTTTAAAATAATTCCAATATTGTTCTGATACACAATAAAAGAGCTTTATCTTAAAATTCTTCCTGATTTGACCTTCAAAGTATATTCTCTTTCTCCTTCTCTGCTTATCATCTTTCACAGAAACTTCTTCCTTTCTCTGGTTTAGCTCTACAGTAAAATCACCAGTAAGGATACAACATTCTGCCTTTAGTACAATTTCCTTGTAGTTGTGATAGTAGTTCATCATAGCCAATTGTGTAAAACTAAATAATAATAAAAATGTATTAATAATACAGTTAAAGCTTTGAGGACTGTAGTTTTACTTACAATGTTTTCTGCTTTGTGCATGCTTTCCTGATAATCTCACTCTCTACAAAGCAAATAGTCTTATTCACCAAAACTTTCTTCTCTCAAAGCCAAACACTTTTCATTAAAACCTCAGAAGGAAAACTGAATTTTATAATTTGGAAGTCCTGCCTTGATATGTTGAAGGCATTTTCAAGCAGATATACTCCCATTTTCCTTCTTTGGGATGAGGTTTTCTTGAAATCAGACCAAAGCAGCATCATCTCTTTCCTTGACAGAAGAGTTTGTTATGGCAGTCATGACATACAGCATTTTGTTGTCTCTGAGAGGATAAATTGCAACAATAAGGTATCCAAGGAGGACTTTCAATTGAAAAGACTTGACTTTGCACTGGAAAAGCTAAACTTTTATCAGAAAGTAGATTTTTTTGGGAAAATCTTGTTTAGTTGAAAACTGAAGTTTCTATTAAAAATAAGCCTGGTACACTTTTCCAATCTGTCTTATTCTCCATTGCTTTTCACTTTTTTACTCCTCTTCTAAGACACATTTCTTCTTACTAAGTTGCACTACTTGATATCTGCTTGATATCATCCTGTCTTCATCTCTCTTTTCATGGGGATTTGTTAAGGTTTTTTTTTTTTCTTTTCTGGCTTCTTACAGCAAGTGCTGTATTTAAAAGGCATGATGAAGGGGATGAAACAATAGGCAATCTTATTCCCTTTTCCTTTAAATAGTCTTGAACTTCCCACTTAATTGATTGAATATCCAGTTAGGGTATCAGATGATGTAATGTTGTTGCAAGTGCTCTCAGTTCAGTCTGCTGAACTTTCACAAAGGCTCTCCAAGACCTGTGCTGAAATCCTTTCATTAACCAGAGGCATAATATGTGCAGTGCTTCTTTCTGATCGTCAGCTTTTACTTAAAAAGTAGCAATTAAGTATATTCTTCTCAGCTCCCCTTAAAAATATAACAACCTATGAGATATCTGTTCCAGTTTGTGTCTTTTAAATGAGTAAAAAGTTCATAACTAACATTTCTATTTCTAAAGAAAAAAAAAAAGTTTTTTTTTCCTTTCTACATTTTCATCCCTGCAATTAGACAGTTTTAGATATGTCCCAGCTACTTTGTTCCTTTCTGGCTTGAAATATTCAGGTTTATACGTACTATGTATCATTGCTATTAATTAAAGTAACCAAAGTAGTGTCTTGGTAAACCTGCATGTTATTATGCATGCAGAACATATAAAGGACCAATGATTTGAATGTTTAGTATTTAATGTATTGCCATGGATGTTTTGAAATGTAGAGATAATTTATTAAAGATAAAGTAAACAGTAAAGTAACTGTGATTACTTTCATTTCACGCTTGCTCGTCTTTAAGGTCAAGCAGCGAAAGCATTCTTTCAAAAGAAAGACTTCCATGACAACAAAAGGGAGTGAGAGAAAGAAGAGATTGTTGATTCACATGTGTCTTTTTAGCCAAGAAAGATCCTGAGATGCTCTCACTTCATTTATTTATGTGATAAGAAAGCAATCAAGCAAAAATCAAGGGTAATTTTTAAACTATTATGCATGATGGGGTCCTACTCTCCTAGAGATGGCTGAACACCTGCCTGCCCATGGGAATGGGTGAATTAACTCCCCATTTTGCTTTGCTTGCCTGCATGGCTTCTGTTTGCTGTGTGAAACTGTTTTTGTATCAATTCATGAGTTTTCTACATTTTACCCTTCCAAACCTCTCCCACTGATGGGGAATCAGAGAGTGACTGTGTGGTGCTTGGCAGCTGTCTGGGATTAAACCACGACACTGAGTCAGACTCCTGGTCAGATTAAACATGCATCCATAAATCCATCTGGGCTGTTGCAAAACCTCCTGACCAAATCCTGGGACTGTGCAAAGTGCAGAAGTCCCCCCTAGACTTCTGGCGTGGCTCTACTGGGTAGGAATACACTCACCACAGGATTATATTGCATGAAGCCAATGAAAAGCAATAAAAGATAAATCGTAGCAGATAAATCATGGCATTTGAACAGGTATGTCTCTTGAACATTCATCATACTACTAACAGGCATTGTTAGTAGCCCTGGAGATTAGTGGAGCTTCTTTATGCTGTAGCTTCAGCCTTTTCTATTCTCACCATGCTAGATAAAATCTGCACCAAAAGTATGCTAACAGTTAGAGAGAGCAACTGTGGGCCTGAGTGGGACGGAGGAAAGAAAAGAGAAATCTCTATCTTCACACTGAAGGAATCTTATTCAGCAGAACAATCAGAGTGCAGCTGCCCAAGCTGCTACTGTAAACACTATATTTTGCCATAAGAGCCTCAGCAAATAAGTTCTAACTATGGTATAAGAACCTAAAACTGTATGTAGACATATAACCCTATAAAAGTAATTACAACAGATGTTTAAATGTATGTATATGTACACGTACATATAATTGTATGATGATTGAAGAAAATTGCAAGAAGGCTTGCAAAACTTTTTTCAACAAAGAGTATGCTTCCTGCAAAGAGAGGAATAAGAATATAAAACACTTGTGTGTGTGTTTTTTCATAACTAGGATACAGAATATGCTTGAATTATGGTCCCACTGTTTTCTGTCAAGTATTTCAACTATTGAATTCACGTGGAGATAGATATATAGATGCACATACAAGTGGTGTATGAAAGCACACCGTTTCTTATTTCAACTGACAGGACTAGTGGAAACGTGTAGAAATTTGGTGGTATCTGGAGACAAATATCAATAACATATTCCAGAAGATTTGATCTATTTAGAGATTCAGCCTATGGATACTGGTCTTTAATATATTACATATTACAAACTGAAGTCTCCAAACTTCAGTGTCTGTACTTTACACTGTGCCTTGTGTATGCTGCCTCAAAATCCATGATTTTCTCATCAAATCATTTTAATGCAACACACTGCTTGTAACTGCAAGAGATAGGCTAAAGGAGGGAAATCTACCAAATATATTTCAGTTTTCTTCCCTCTCTGATACACTTCTGTGTATATGCTGAGTCAGGAACACAATTTTTCATCTCCTATCTCAGTAAAAATTAGTCGTACATCAGTTAAGGAAAGAAAAAAAAAAACCCTTGCTGAAGTGCTTAACTTGCTTTTAGTTTAAGTGGAGCTACTTGTCTGGTTGCCACAAACATAGAAAAGGTTTTTTAAACCAGGGCAGGTTTTGTAATACAGGCACTAGTTGTTCCTTCTTGCAGGTTTTCATCATCTCTGGCACTGTGATTTCTTGGTCATAAATGTGTCTTGCTAACCAAGATGCTGCAGAAAATTGTGGAAAGATTGAAGGTACAGTTAGTTGCAACATGTAAATATATGTGTTGAGTATACAATCATTCCTGGAAAGTGATGTTAAGAACAGAGGAAAAATGAAGTTTTTAAAATTATGTGGTTTTCTTCTTAGCAGAAAATAATGTAAAAACAAAAGCCAATCCAACTCCCTAGTCTAATATTTGGGCAACTTAAAACTGGCTTTTCTAGGAAATTATAATAAATAATCATATAAATATAATATATGTGATATAAAATTTTCTGATTTCTGTAGTTTATAAGGTTCTTACCGTATCTAGCAGTGGACAGGGATAAGAGCAGAATCAATAAATCTCTAACTGGAATATATGTCATTTAAAGAAGTACTTGCATAGGACCACTGAATCAAAATTCCTGATAAATCAGAATAGCCACAAGGGATGGTTATGTTCACCATGGCGTTTTTTATCAAAATTATTTTAAAAATGTTAAATAAGCAGCAGCAAATAGATTAATAAATGCCAGTTGGCATTGCTGATCTGGGATGTGATTTGCCTAGCTGTAGGCTATTTGTTGAGCATTAATTAAATTAAGTAAAAACTTGCTGTAAGTTTAAGGCCCTAATAAGAACTGAATTAGTTTATTAACTGCCTGCAGGCAGACAATTACTTCCATGTCATCACAGTTTATTTTGTGCTATTCTTTTGTGCATTAAGGAACACTCAGCTGAATATTAAATATATGATGATATTCCCATCTACATCATTTAGGAAATTGTTTCACTCAGCTCCGTGGCTGTCAATACATGCCAACATGTCTGAGAAAGAATCCAAATCTAAATCTATGGTTTTTTTTTCATATTCAATGCAGAATGTGACTTATACCAAAAACCAATGTTAAGAAAGGGAAAGGCCCATCTGCCTAGAGGTACAGCTACAGGGAGAGTGTGGCCTCATTTACCACTTCCCTGTGGAAGTGCCTTTGCTTGTCTCTGCCTCACCACTTCCACTTTTTTTCACCTCTCCAAGGCATGTGACACAAAGGAGCACAGGAGCTAAAATGCTGCTTTGAGGCAGAAAGGAGGAGATTTCAGTGAAACGTGAGCTTACACTAAAACTCACCAGACAAGTTTTATGCATGTGAAAGAAGAAACAGAAATGCATGCACAGGTATTTGTTTACAGCCTGTTGCAGTGTGTAATTTGCTTTATTCTGTGTAATTCGGTTTATTCTGTTTTTCCCCTGAATAGTTTGTCCCCAGTTGTCAATCCCCAGTTCTCCTCCCCTGTTTCTAGTGTGTTCCCTGTCCATCCTGTTCCCCACTCCCCTGAGCCCCTGCTTGTCACTTGGCTGCCTCTCCCCTTCTCCTAGAAGGTTCCAGGGAGGGCGTCGAGTGGTTGGCTGAGGGCTGGGAGTCCCCTCCCTTATCTCTCCCCACTGGAGCCTTAAGATGCCTATTATCCTTGGATCCCCCACCCCCTGTTCCCCATTAGTGGGTGGCTGGGTCCCTCCCTAGGTTTGCTCCCCCAGTTAAGTACTGTTGTCTCCTTTTGTTCTCGGTCTTTTGTTAGCTGTATCCCCTGAGTTGAGGAGCTCCTCGGAGCATCCAATAAACTTGGATTTCTACCCTAGCACTAGACTGCTTATGTCTCCTGCCGTTGTCAGCGACCTGTCTGCTGCCTGGGGGCCCTGGAAAAAGGGCAAAGGACCCAAAAGCACCGCCTGGCACTCCTGAGCCGGTGACAGCTGGGAGCGCTGGGGGTGCTTCATATCTGCTGCTGTGCCACCAGAGCTAGCCGGGGTGGACAGCTGGACGGAGTCCAGCGACAGGCACCACGACAACAGCCCAGTCTGCCACTGGGCAGACAGGAAAGAAGAACACACTAATGGTTTCAAAAATGGCTTTCAAGACCCAGCTGCCAGCAGCAAGGCCAGGTTTTCCAACCATAAAGCCTGCATTAAAGATGTAGCTGCTATCTCTTTCATTCCCCCTTCCTGAACATTTTTATCCCATCTGAAGTCTGTAATGTTTTTTGCTTTAGAAGTGAGTATTCATGGGAGTGGTGTAGAAATGTTTGTGCATTATGTTAAAAGGAAAGCAGAAAGAACACCTGAAACACTCAATCACTTTAGTAAGTAGTGGTTGCACCTACAGTTAGGAATGGGAGAAATCAATATTCTATTTACCCCTGTGAACCATACTTTGGACACAATAATGAAATAGACTTAAAGAACATGGATTTGCTTCCCATCTGGAAAAAATAAACTGGCACATGAATCACAGGAATGGACCTGGTTTTGTCCCCAGGCTGTTTTGTCCCCAGGGCATTTTGGCCCAGGACCTAGGCTGATCTGAGGTAGGTTTATATCATTTAAAGCATGGGCAATGTCAAGTCCAGAGTGCCAGTTGCTCAGGTCACAGATGTACATATATTCCTCCATATTACTTCATAAAGTAGACAATACTAAGAGTAGCTTCATGACATGGTCCCTTCTAGGAGGGTAAGATGTCAAGTTTCTATATGATTACTATGGTTTACTAACAATGATGAATTCTTCTTAAGTCATATCAGGTTAAATTACAAACCGGAAATTATTAGTTCACTCAGCTCTGTTTAAAAAAAAGAAAAAGCACTTCTCAGATTGTTTTTAAGTTCGGATTTAGTTCCTCTAATCTGTCAAGTTTTTGCAAATAAAATATGCCTCATCTGACCTAGCCAATGCTGCATTATAGAAAAGTATTGGTTTTGTTCAAAGTACATTATTCTTACCTTCAGACAAGGGATTTTTCTTCATATAGAAGGTACTACATGATTGGATGATTTAAGTTCAAACTAAAGTTTTATGTTCAGCTATTAGTCTAGGTAGAAAAGCTCAAAATGGGTTTTTGTTTGAGTCCCAGATGACTTCCTGATTTGACAAAGGGTCTCTTCTGTCAAAAGCCCCAAAAAAGGGAAGCAGTAGAGTGTCTTTGTCTTATGTAAGGAGGCAGTGCTCTCCACAAAAGCATAACAAAAGCACCCAAACAACTCACCCTGCCAGTTACTACCGAGTATTGGGTCCCTCCTTCAAGCAGGCTGTGGTTTCAGTAGCTTCCATGACTCAGTCAGGCTGTCACTTCTAGAGAGGGGCTGCAGCAGCTGAGGAAGCCTGTTGCCTTCACATCATCCTGATGAGTCACACTGTGACACCCTGTGAACCTGATATGCAAAATCCTGCAGTCCTACATCATAGGAGACCATGCAAATCCTTTGTCAATTTTTATCTACATGAATCTGTAGACTGAGTGTTCTGTTTTTACTGGAATATAATCATAGGCTTGCAAGCAAAACAATCCCCTTAAAAACAGTGTTTTGTTCCAAGTTTAAGGCTTGCAAAGTTGAAATTTGCCAGTGGTTTTGATGATAATATATAAATAGGATTGCATTTGATTTAGGATTCTTTTAAAAGGTCACTGAGTCATGAACAATTTTGCATTAAACAGGAGTCATAACTGAGATTTTCAACAATCTATTGCAGCCCTAGTAAAAGGCACTGAGGTTTTGTACTGAAGTTTTGTTAGAACTGGTTTGAAGCTCAGAGAACAAACGATTTGATATTTATTTCTTTTTATGCAGATGTTGAAAACAATGTAGTTTTTATCTACTACTTTTTATCTACTACTAAGGGATTGTGAGTCAAGTCAAGGCATTTGTTTAGTGTGTCGGTTTTGAAACCAAACCCATGAAGCTCATGGTATTGCTGACTCATTAATGAAAACAGGTGGGAAGCAGTGAGAATATGTTTAGTATTTCACTGTAAAGGGAGGAAAAATCTGAAAAAGAAGTTTCTTGTGAATTAGTGAACTTCTAACTTAGTTTCTAGAAAGAAAACTTTTGCATTTCTAAGCATGTATAAAAATGGTGCTATGAAAAAGGAGGGAGATTGTTGGCATTTAACATACTCAGCAACAGACAAGTCTCAGTAGCTGAGCTACTACTATAGCATAAATCAGCAATGAAATATCTGACATGAAACCATCATGTATATTAAACAACATCTGGTGGGCTTGTATCTCTAGGCATGCTCTTGCACAAAGTAGAATATGAGGTTTGTTGTGCATACACAAATTAAGCCCTGACTTCTGCTCTAGTACCCCCAAAAGCATCTAAAGCTCTCTCAGGACAAGGTGTAAGATGACTCAGACTGGAAAGCTGAAAAAGGATGTGAGTAGCTGCAACTTTTGAAGGGGATGGTATTTACTGACTGTGTGAATACTTGTGTTTCAGAGCTTAGTCCAGCAGATGATCTTTGACAACTCAAGGGCTCTGCAGTGAGGTAACCTACTGGATAAGAGCTTGTGCTATTTTCATTTGAGAGGTGGCAACAAGGATCCCTCTTTTATGACTAAGTCTGATGTGTGCCACCCCAAAGGGAGGAACTTTTTTTTTCAGATCAGTGGTAGCCCACAAGGTGAGGAGCACCCCAGACTGGAACTTTTTTTTCAGATCAATAGTAGCCCACAGGTTTATTAGGCAAAGGTAAATGATCAGCCTAAGAACAGATGTGATAAAACCATATATACTTGCAATCAGATGGCTTTATGAAAGGTCTTTTGGGAAATACCAGAAATGTCTGAAAAAAATCATACTTTGGATATGAATACAATGAAATCTAAAGGCATAGCTGAAGGCTGTATAGGTATGTGGGATTTAATGTTAAGCTAACTGAATGAAGGAATTTTAAAAATAGATTTTAGCAGTAGGGGATTTCAAGTAATACGTAAAATCTGTCCAATGTCCTGCATAAACCCTCAGGAAGCTATGCTATATTCTAATACACATTTGTCTGACTTGCTAGGAAGACCCAAGATAGCTTTATTAAATTTAGCTGAGACAAATCTTTCTTAAAGCTGCCATAACCAGAATGTGCTTTATTTTTTCTGTTATTATATTCATCTTGCTATGTTAGCATGTTTTAAATGATGAGAATTCTTGCTATGTTAGCATGTTTTAAATGATGAGAATTTGGGTTTTCTAAATTTTCTTAGCTTATTGCAAATAATTTAGTGATAGGGCAAAGGCTTCCACCTGCTTTTTTTTTTTTTTAAAGGTACATGTCCAATTGCCTTTCTTCATTTGGATCAAAGACTAATAATAATGAATGATATCATTACCTTGATTATAGTGAAAACTGCAATTATTCAGATCCTGGATCATGTCTGAATACATGAACAGTTTAAAAAGCAAAGAGCAGAGTAGTGCAGATGATATGACGTCATGCTCAGGACAGAATTAATTTCCACCATGATATTGAAGTCAAAAGTTTTCTCTTTATCACAGAATTATTGCACTTAAATATATAGTGCTAATCAAATTAAATATCATGTAAGGTCAGGGACTATTTAATCTTTAAATTATAAAGAAAATTATATTACAGTCTACATTTCCATTGTCTTTTGCAGGCTAGTGATATTTGCCTTTTTTTGGCATGTAAATGAGCATGTTTTAACTCCAGAATTTTAGAAGTTCTACAGTGGTATATTTTTCTCATTTAGATTTTGTAAGAATTGCCAGGACTGTTTGGGGATTTTCGTGACCAAATGCAATGGTTTCTGGAATTGACAAAGCTCTCAGTCTAGAGTAATGTCACCTGCTTTGCCTGTCATCATTCCTTCTTCTTTTCCTCACTTTCCCTCAAAGAACGTGAATAGATATACAAGCAAAGTGTAACCATGATTTGTGTTTAGGCCCCCTTTCTTTCTTTGTCTTCTCCTTTGTGTAGTGAAAGCACACAAAAAATGGAGCTGTAACTAAAGCAGGCTAATGATGTCAGATTTGCTATTCAAGTTTTTTTATAGACTATAAGTTACTTCTTTGACACAGCAGCATAGAATTATTAAGGATGTAAAAGACTTCCAAGATCAAGTCCAGCCTTTGAGTGAACACCATCACACTAACTAAATCAAAGTACTAAGTGCCAAGTCCAGTTGTGTCTAGAACACTTCCAGGGATGGTGACTCCATCATCTCCCTGGGCAGCTCATTCCAGTGCTTAACAACCCTTTCCATAAAAACAATTCTTCCTGATCTCCAGCCTGAAACTCCCCTGATGTAGCCTGAGGATATATGCTCCTGTCCTGTTGCTAATTGCCCAGGAGATTGACCCCCACCCTGCTACAACCTCCTTTCAGTTACTCGCAGAATGCGATAGCCACCCTTGAGCCTCCTTTATTCCAGGCTAAACAATCCCAGCTCCCTCGACCATTCTTCATATAACTCATTCTCTAGGTCCTTCACCAGCTTTGTTACCCTTCTCTGTGCATGCTGCAGCACTTTAGTGTCTTCTTTGAACTGAGGGTCCCAAAACTTAGCACAGGATTCAAGATGTGGCCTCACCAGTGCCAAATACAGGGGAGAATCACTTTCCTGGTGCTGCTGGCCACATTATTCCTGATACAAGCCAGGATGCCATTGTCCTTCTTGGCCACCTGGGCACAGCTAGCTCATGTTCAGCCACTGTTGACCAGCACTCCATGGTCCTTTTACACTTGGCTGGTTCCCAGCCACTCTGTCCCCAGCCTGCACTCTGCATGGGGTTGTTGCAACCCAAGGGCAGGACCTACCATCTCACTTTATTGAACAGCAGAACAGAAGAACATTTGTGCCCGTCAGCATTTCAACTCTGCTGCCCAACTTATTGTTATCTGTGAACTTACTGAGGATGCACTCGATCCCCTCACCCAGATCATCCATAAGTATATTGAACAGGGCTGAGCAGAGTATAGAGCCCTGGGAAACACCACTAGTGACTGGATGCCAACTGGGTGGAATTCCTTTCACCACCACTGGGTCTGGCCACCAAGCCAGTTTTTCTGCCAGTGAACAGTGCACTTGTCCAAGACATGGGCTGCCAGCTTTTCCAGAGAATAATGTGAAAAACAATGCCAATGCTTGCTGAAGTCCAAGCAGGCAAAATCCACAGCCTTTCTCTCATCCCTTAGGCAGGTCACCTGGTCATAAGAGGAGATCAGGCTGGTCAAGCAGGACCTGGCTTTCCCAAACACATGCTGGCTGGGTCTGTTCCCTTGGCTGTCCTGTATGTGCTGTGTGATCATCTCGCACTCAAGACGATCTGTTGTGATGAACCTTCCCTGGCACCGAGGTCAGTCGGGCAGATCTGTAGTCACCCAGATCCTCCTTTTGGCCCTTATTGTAGATGGGCATCACATTGACAAACCTCCAGTCATCTGGGACCTCCCCATTTAACCAGGACTATTATAAATGGTGGAGAATGGCTGGATGAGCTCTTCTGACAGCTCCCTCAGTATCCTCAAGTGAATCCCATTCAGTCCCACAGACTTTTGAGTATCTAAGTGGCACAGCAGGTCACTAATAACATCCTCCTGCACCAATGCAGATGCATTTTGGGTGGGCTATTGATTTCACCACCAATATGTTTGGATGAACTTCCAGGAAAATTTTAATTAGTGTACCTTAAGTTTGTTTTCCAAAGTGATGGAAATCTGGCATCATGATGCTGCTGGCATAATAGATGGGGTATACAAGATAAATAATTATCTTATTGAGAGTCAGACAGGAAGTAAAATGATTTCTGAAAAAAATCTTGGTGTAGACCCTCACTCCAGACCAGGAAGATCTCAGATCTGATGATTGTCAAGGCTGAGCACACCTTTTTGACTACTGAGGGTACTGTAAAGGATGGTTATGGATGAGAAAACTGTAGATGGAACTTTGAGAGCTGGTGACTATTTTTTTTTATTTCTCTTGTTAGGTACCTTTTAAATTATTATTATTTTTTAATATTAATATATGGCTGAAATGCAACAGTTCTTTCCCTGATCATCAATTTTTCAAATAAATTTTATGAAATATCATTATGGTGGTCTATATTGGTGTTGATCTTACTGCTTATAAATTTCTATATTTGTAAATGTGTTGAAATCAGAATAATATTTACCAATTATTTTTAGTGTACTGCAGAAATAAGCAATAAAATATTTGATTTTTGTTAAGTGGTGTTTTGAATTGGTTTTATTGCTGATCCATTTTAACCTGTTTAGTCTTTTATTAAAATGTTTTTGGTACACTTTGCTACCATTTTATCATTAAATGCAATTTAAATATAAATGTTAATAATTTAGTAGACAAGTTGCATTAGTTGTTCCTTTAGTTCTTTTAGTTCATATTTTCTTAGCAGATCAACAGCTGTGTTACCTCTTAATGAGGGTTATTGTGTGATTGCAGGACAGAAAATTGACTCACTCTACTGGAAAAACAAGTATATTCTCATACTGGCAGAAATTTTCAGCAGCTCCACATCTCTCCCTCTCTCTCCAAAAAAAAACATTGAACATGAAGAATTTTATTTATTTCATTGGTGTTTAGGAATGGTGTTTCCCTGTGGAAGGACAGAGAGGACAACCGGAGGCACAAAAGGAAAAAATCACACATTGAGGTAAGAACCCTTTACTGCACAAGTAATAATTAAGAGTAGTACAGAAGAGTGAGAGATAAGTAAACGAACATTACCAATATGAACAATATGAATGACAGAGGGTACAGGAAAGAGGCAAATGATTCACACAGAAACCCCCAGCAATCCCCAACCCCTCCCTCCACAGCACTCCATGACCCAGAAGGGACTCCTTGGCCCCATCAGCATCAAATGAGGTAGAGAAAGTATAGAATAACCTCAGGGTCCTGGCCATACTCCCTCCTGGCTACTTCAAAAATTAACTCTTAACCTAGAACTAGGATAGTTGTCCTATATTTATTTACCATAGATAAGGAATTAAAAATTAAAATCAGTATCTATCTTTGTTTCCAATTCTATGAAAGATTTCAGTGTGCTACTGATAACTGAAATGCTGTTTAAGTATTTATTCCAGCAATGTAAGTTATATTGGCCAGATGTGATTGGCCTACTGAAATCACCACTGATTTGTACACCGTATAGAAGAAGTGTTAGATTTTTTTAATATGTTTGAAATCAGATCTTTACCAAAACTTTAACCTTTCACAAAGATTCCAGATGTTTTGAGCTCAAAAGTTGACCAAAAAAACAGGCAAAATTGAATTGTCTAGAGAATTCTTGAAAAATCTTTTAATTAGAAAATAATTATTTAAAGAATTTGTCAATCTCTAGCCAAAATTAGAAAGCCATACAAGTGTTTTAGATTTTCTTGGAAGATACCTGATAATGTTTGTACAGGTCACGACAAACAAACAAAATATTTTGTAATGTCATTTTTATTTCAGTTTGAGGGAAAAAATCTGAGCATTCTCCTTTCCCTGCTGAGAAATTTTCATTGAGCTTGACAGCCATTCTTAAAGACAGCAATAACTTCTGCAGCTTAAATGTTTTCAGTCACCTTTAATGTTCATTAAGGTGTGTTAAGTGACCTCTAATAAATGTGACTTGCAGAATACTGTAATCAATGATATATCAGGACTCCATCTACAGGGTTCTTCTAATGTTAGACTTTTACACAAAACAAATCACAGTAGTGCATTTGAAACCATGAATGCTCTATGAATGATAGCACTAGCACAAGTTTGTTTAAATTTAAAAACACAATTTCAGACTATAGTTTTCTATATGAAAGCCTACTCACACTGGTACATTGTAATAATTTACTGAGTACAAAACTGTGCTAATAATTCTCATTCTTCCCATATTTTAGTTAGAATATATGTGAGAATCTTTAGTAGAGAATACTTTCATACTTATAAGAAAAATACAGAGTATGCTTTATTTGTTTAAAATTATAGCAGTTATAAATCCAGTTTACTGGAGAAGAGCAGCTTTCTCATGTATATTCAGCCATTCACTGTTGCTTTGCAAAAAACCAACAAACAAATCAGTGAACAAGGGCCTGCTATGACAAAGTCATAACCAGAACAAACAAGAAAACCTTTCCTCAAATTAGACTATTTTCCAGTGAAATGATATATTGCATAACAAAATGTCTGAAAGCCTTCTTTTCAATGGTCAGTATGCAAAGTTTAAGTTTAAAAGAATGTTTATGCTTGAACCTCATGAAAATAACTGTTCAGACATGCAGGTTGTAAGAGACTGAACAGGACCAACTCTTTCAGTCTGTCCTAAAAGAGATGCTCGAGTCCTTTAGTTATCTTTGTCACCTGCTGCTGGACCCTCTCTAGGAAATCCATCTCTCTCTTGTGCTGAGGAGCCCAGAACTGCCCACAATACTCTAAACCAGGCCTCACCAGGGCTGAGTAGAGGGACTGGATAGCTTTCCTCAGTCTGCTGGCAATGCTATTCCTAATGCACCCCAGCTGGCAATGTTCTTCCTAATGCACCCTGGGATGCTGTTGGTCTTCCTGGCCACACTTCTGTCTCATGGCCCCCAGGTCCTTCTCTGCAGAGCTGCTTTCCAGCAGGTCGGCCCCCAGTCTGTCCTGGTACACAGGGATACTCTTCACTAGGTGCAGGACCCCGCATCTGCCTTTGTTTTATTCCAGATAATTCTCTGCCCACCTCTCTAGTCTGGCGGAGTCCTGAAGTTGTGTAACTCTTTTCCACTCTACTTAAATATGTTATCCCAGGGGCACTATCACTGTGACTGAAGAGCTTAGTCTTGAGCAACAGTGTGTCCATCTTAGAGATGCCAGACATTGGCTGTATTGGACATGGAGAAAGCTTATCATCTTCTCACAGAAGTCACTCCCACAGCCCCTGCCCTGGATGCCAAAACCTTGACACACAAATCCAATTATGAAAATATATGGAAGGAAAATATTACTTGAATTATTGCTTGAGTGTTGAAAAGGAGGATCAGTTTCAGAGATTGGAGTATTTTTTCCCTCAAGTTGTAATTGCTCTTTTTTTCAACATTAATTTTGGCTCTGGAGGTAAAATCAATACTATTTTAGACCAAGACACAGTATAGGCTATTACAGCTTGATTTAGTTTCGGGATTTCAAGGGACTGAATAATTTCTTTGGATTTCTGAGGCCTGAGTACTTGCTGACCTAGTAACTAAGTGTATGAGTGACTGGGGCAGATATTTTCTGAATCTTTTAGGGCAATATGTCCTGTTCCAAGCAACAATTAATATATTGAAACCTTGTTGTGTGACTGGGCTATGGGAATCTTAGACTGGTATGGATCTGTAGCTTGGCTGATTATTTTTAAGCTTTTTAGTTCAAAATGTGCCTGAATTATCTGAAATAACTCCATAGACAGATGAAGACAGAGTACCTTTTTGTTAGCATTAACAAAGAGTTTCTATTTGATTGGTTCTTCATAGCACACCCATTTTTTTGCATGACAGTGTTGCAGCCTTTAAAGACAGTTCCCATCGATTGTGTAGGTAATTCAGGAGACTTTTTGATGGGTATTCCTGATATTTTAGTACATATTTGGAAGAATAATGTGAATTATACAGCAGCAAGCAAGGATGACTGAAATGCTCCTATCTCAAAGTGTTTTAGTTTTTTAGTTGTTTGTTTCTTGGATGAGGTTGAAGAGGGTTGTGGGAATTGTACAGGTGGGAACCTGTACTCATAGGGTCAACTTCTAACGTTTGCTCCTTATCTTTCCTGGGAACATGTGTTTCTGCTGACAATTTAAAATCATAACCTTTATACCCTGAATAATATTCTAACATGACTGTATAATGAATATCTCCTCTCCACTGAAAATAGATCGGGCACCAGAGTCTTTGTCTTCTTTCTAAAATAAAAATATTAGTCACTTTCCTCCTCTCATGCTCCTCTATGACTGGGGTATTAGAAGGAGGCCTGTCAATTCTGAATGCAAACCTCCCTCATAACAGAGTTTTTAACCCATGTTACTATTCTTGTAGAATGACAACTAAGTGAATTTGGTTGGGGTTTTTACAGCATATAGAGACCCTTATTTTTTTTACTTTAAAGAATAATGATTTCTAATTCATTCACTGCTATATATTTGATTTGCAATAACTCAGATGTGGGCACTTTGTTTCTCCTTTTAAGGTTAAAACACAGATGGATTTTTAGAGGTGTTGCAGGATTGCAGCTCCTACTAAAACTGAAAGCAATTTTCATAATATCATGCTGGCACAGAAGCATATGTTATTAAGATCACAGAATGGATGTTGTTGTTCAGAAACAACTTCTGTTTCCAAAAAGGGAAGAATTTGGAAGAAGGAAATGAAACTGTTATTACTTTGTGGATTATTGTGTGGTATCTCTCCCCAGCAAAATAACACTTCATAAAGAGATTAAAAATTGCAGAGAGAGAGTTTGGTTTTCTAGCTCTTCTGAGCTTTATAACTGATGTAATTGTATTTTTCTTTTCTAGGCTAAATCATAAAAATTAAGTGAAATGTACTTCACACAAACATTATTTTCCCATTCTGCTGCAACAGGAGGAACCCTACCTCACTCTCAAAACCTCCCAGCTCAAATTACCCTCAGAAACTTGTATCATTAGAAGTTCAAATATCTTCTGTGATTATTGTTTCAAGAGAACTAATCACTTTACACAAATTTCTCTCTGACTTGAAAACAAGGGTGTGCTCTTCATCTATTTTCACTATCGATGCCAAAATCCAGGAATCTTCGATTCAGCATAAGTTACCCATGTGGGCAGTAGGAGCTAACAGAAAGAGTGGACCATTACTGTATAACCTGCTGCCAACATCTTGTCTGTGCCTGCTCTTCCTTCATCCACCTCACTCTCTTTACTCTGTGTAGATGATAACTGGGTAGTTCTCTGAAAATATATTTCCTTCCTAGTTCCCCTGGCCCTAAATGATGAGAACAACCACTGTCAATGGTAAAATTGCTTCAAATTTTTTGGGTTATCACCACTTGTTTTTTTGCAACATCTGTAAGATGGTGAGATAGCCTTGTGAAGAAATAAGTATATATAATGCTGCAAAGCACCCAGATGCTGTGGAAGATGTAACTTGTCCAGTGATGCTGAATGAAACACTGAAGAGGTGAAGCCTCAGAGCAATACTTACTAGGAGCAGAAGCTACAAAAAGGACACTGCTTCTGTGGTAATTCTCCAGCCTCCCCTCTTATTTTGATAGGCAAGGAGATTTTTCTAATTTTTATCATTAGAAACAGCACCGTGATTATTCTTTACATAGGGATTGTGTCTTTCTTTTACACTTTTTTCTACCACATAACTTGCCAGCTTTCATTTTTTTTCTTCTTGGTATTCATGTTCCTTTGCTTTCTTCTATTATCCCAGCTACGATTTTTTTTTTCAGTCAATTTTTTTTAGCTTCAGTGGAAATAAACACAGCAGGAAGTAAATTCTCTGAGACAATCACCATCCTTTCTACTTGTGTAAAAAGCCTAGCACCTATTACGTGTTATGTAACTTAGCAAGATTGATTTTCTGGAAGTGCAAGTGAAAGGTAGGGTGAATTATATTAAGGAAGCAATGGCAATCTTACTTCATGCACTATTACTGCATTGCATGACAAAAGTAAAAAAAAAAGCAGTTACACAGCTCTTCTTTCTCCCTTCTCCCTAATTCTTAAACCACTGAAAATGGAACTAACATTGCAAATAGTATTGCAAATAGTTTTTTTTTTTTCTATTATACCTATTTTCACCATTAGGACTACCTTTAGATATGAAATATTAATGTCTATTTGAAAATACAAGAAATCTTCAATGTTTTTGTAAATATGACTCCCTTTTCTGTTCCAAAAACATTAATGGAATATTAAAAATACATCATATTTAGACAATAATATTTAGCTAAGAGTTGTGGATGAACAGTATCAAAAAGGCTTCTTAATAGACCCACTTGATAATCAATAATCAAATTTACATCAAAAGAACAAAACAGAATCTGAGTTTTGAAAATATTCATCCCAAATGTAATTAACAACATTGAGGTATGCTCAGCTGTAAGAGATCATAAAGATTGATGTTCTTCAAGGCTAATCCAAAAATAATACTTTCCTCTGAAATAAAATATATTAACTCTAATGTTGATCTCGTTCAAAAAAGTTGAACTTCTGGAGCTTCATACAAGTATTTTGAAATATACATACAAATGCTCTCAAAGTCAATAGACATTTTTCTATTTGCTTCAATAATGTGAAACCTGGGCCCTAGTTTTCTTATAAGTCATTTTCAGGTGATAGAAAAGGCCTGACAATTTCATGGGCTTATAACTAACTTTATGGGACTAATGTAATTCACTGAACAGATGTTTTAGTATAGTAGATTCTGTGTTATCTTAATCTGTATTGCTTTCCTAATATTAAATATAATGTACATCTATAGTTAAATGTGCTAAATAGAATCATATAGTTTTAAGAATAATAGTAAGAAGAATAATTTGAAAGTGTTCTATTGCGGGATACAAGCCATCTCAGCAATAACACCCTGTTGTTTTACTCTCAGGCATTGTTCTATTTCTGACTTATTTTTCATAATCATCCTTCACATCTGTGAAAACAGAGGTGGGTGATATCTTTCTGAGGGCTGCTGTTACATTGGGTTGCAATTAAAGCTGTAGAAGCAGGGTTCTGTCTCACTGCCCTAACAACAAGCAAAGTCTAACTTACAGAGTGTTCAGCTATATGAATCACACTGCCCTATTTGGCCCTCCACTGTAATAGACCAAAAAAACATAGCGTCTTTTATAGTTGCTCTCATCTTCCAGACAATATAATTTAGGCAGTTAGCAGGAAACTAGTGAAAAGATCTGATGCATATATTATCCCCTTGATTTTGAAACAGTAAATAAAAAAAGACGCATTTGTGTAACCTACAGAGTTTTTCACATCTTCAGGAAACTTGTTAGAGACACGTAGAGGGAAGAACTGCATTTAGCCACCTTGGCCCCCAAGAAGACAGGAAGAATTACCAGGCTGAATAAATACTTCTCATTACTGCTGTTCTTTGATGTCTTCTCAGTCTTGATGGACTTTACAGATGCATTTCAACAGTTGTCTCTCCTCCTACTCTCTGTAAGTTGTTCATGAGAAAATGAGGTTTTGTTTCTGTTTCTGGTAGTTAGTCTGTGAAATGTTTCCTTTCTTGAGACAGGACATTGCCAAGGGTCTTTTGGTACAGGGTTTTAATAAACAGTTATTTCAAACTTGAATGATATATATATTTTATTCGGTTTATGCAGAAAGCTTTTAGTAGCCAGAGGCTGCAGAGGTGGATTCTATGGCAAGAGACAGCTGCCCTGGTGTTGAACAGAGCCAGTTTCACCCGGCTCCAAAACAGAGCTTTGGCTGCTGCTAGCCAAAGCCGAGACCATCAGCAAGCCTGGGAGCACCTTGATCATAATATATATAAGAAAGGGTGAAAAACTCTGTGTGGCAGTTGTGAGAGAGAGGAGTTTAGATACTGTTTCAGAGTCCATCATTTACCCTTGCTCCAGGATGTGTGCAAATCCCGATGTCCTTTTTTTGCCTATGAATATACATTTCTGATGTTGACATTTTTGTAAAATTTTTAGCTTTCTTCAAATAAGATTTTACTTACTGGAGTTGTGTCTTTTGGTGCCTATGTAGCTATTTCCAAGTACAATCTAATTGCCTTACTATTTCTCCTGAGAATACCTTGAGCTTCACTTATTTGACTCAAGTATTAGAAAGAAAATAATAGCTTTGGATAAGACTGAAGTTTTTTGAGGGTTTTTTTGTTATTGCTGTTGTTGTTGGGGGATTTTTGGGGTTTTTTTTTTTTTTTTTGTACTTTACAAATTAAGACTATGATGTTTGCACCTGACTTTCGTTTCTGCATCTGGCATGCCTATTTTCTGGAGGATTTTCAGAAAATGCTGAGATTTCAAGAGTAAATTATACTTACTATGAACTTTTCTATCAACATGAAAAATATCCCTGTATAGCATGCATGTAATGAACCATCATCATAACAGTCTAAACCAGGCCCATGAAAATCAAATTTCTTTGGTTTGTGGTTTTTATGATAGCTTGGAATGTCTCTGTCTGAAAGTTTGCTCTTACTAGCTGGGATCCTAGGACTGTATTTTCTTTGAGCGATGTTTCCACAAAGATTCTACATTGTTATAATTTTCCTTGTACTGCATCAATAGCACTAACTTCAGTGGGAGGAGATCTGTGCACCAAGAAGCTGGGGGAAAAGCTCCCTTCCTTCCTTCCTTCCT
>WAAE01008999.1:0-60733 GCA_013400495.1 Nicator chloris
AAAAAAGACCTGCTGTGGGGGTGAACCACAGCATTTTATGAATTTTATTATGTTTCTTATTTCTTAATTTTGGAGTTTCTTTTCAGATGTTGTTATAAATAGTTGTAAAGACAGTGTAAAAAATAATTGAACAAGAAGTAATTCATGCAATTAAGAAACTAAAATTATCTATTACTGTGGTTGCTTTAATTTCTCAATTATTCTTTTAGCAGTTGTTTACTCTGCTAAAATAACTCTGAACTTCTGTAGCTTTTGAAAGATTAAAATTTCAATCAGCATCAATTAGGGTAGATCCCCAGAGGCAAAAAGCAGTGCTCAAATATATATCACTGTGAAGACATGAAATAAGGCATCAAGTAAAAAAAGCTAAAATCTTCACTATGAGAAACAAGTTGCAACTCCAGTTAGGGTCAATGACTGCAGGTTCAGGTGTCACAAAAGTAAAATTAGTTACACTTTCAATATACCTTGTGAGTACAGAAGTCAGAACTAGCATTCTTTTGGGCATAACCAATAAATAAGATTAAATAATGCAGAAAATATGAACTTATACTTGCAGATTTCAGAGATCAGTGCTCTCTTGGAATTTTTAGAGTTAAGAGTGGTGTTTTAAGAAATGGAATATAACTTTTATGAGAGTTGTTTTGGATTTTGAGTTTAAAATGTATTACAGTACATTATTCAGAACACTCTCCAAGGTGCTGTGTTTGAGTGGCAAGTGGTACTCACCAAGTTCTTCCACAGAAGTAGTACCTGACAGAAGTAGTATTGCACAGAAATTTTACAGAACTAGCCAGCATGCAAGAAAAGCTGAATAAAGGTCAGTACAGTGTCTGACTGTCTGTGTTTTCATTTATCACTGGGTTACATCATCCCGGAGTGCCATTCATGGAGACTGAAACATTCATACATTATCTGTGATCTCCCTATAAATAGAAAAATTAATTAAAAGATGTAATGACATAAGCAGATTGCATCCTAAGCATATTAGCTGAATATGTAATAGTGTTATATGGAAGCAATGCATCTTCCAGCTGGCCTTGGTCATAATCCACAATATTTTGTACACAGTTATATATATGTGCAATTGGTTAAAAAATAAACAGTAGGTCTGAGGTAACAATTTTCCACATGAATCTTACTGGAAAATGACATTTCAGAGTAATATAAGACAACATTTCTGTCTGATGTAAAGTAGCACATATGAAAAGAAATTTTTTGAACATTTTGGGGTCATGAGTTCTTAGGTCATTCAAGTTAGAAAGGGTCTCATCAGGTGTGTAATGCAACCATTTGTTCAATAGCCACTTGTTCAAAGCAGGGTCAGCTATGAGATCTGGTATGTTAAAGAAAATACAAAAATACTTATATCATATTCCTGGTTACTGTTATTTTCACTTGATCTTTCCCTAAGGTTTGTGGTCATGGATCTCATTGGCACTGAAGTCCCATTGACTCCACTTACATACATAATCTGTAATGTAAAAGTAGGTGAAAAAATATTTAATATCCCATTAGTTACCTGAAATGCAATCTCTTAAAACACATTGCTGAACCCTTTGTATGCTACTCTCAACCCTGATTCCACATGAAAAGCCTCATTGACGCAAACTTTGTTAACTGTTATTAAGAGAAAGCATAAGTAACTGTTGTGAAATGTTGGATAATTCATGATACTCCCACACTTCACTTGAAATAATTATTTCTGATTTCTCCCACAGATGCAAGAAAAACACAACATGTATTCTTAATGTACTTATACTGGTGGTTTGCATTTACTCATTTGCCTTTCGTCTCTTAAGTCATCATCTTCTTTTTCTTTTTCAAGCATCAAAGATAAAAAAGCCAACTATTCCTTTCCCTACAAACCATCACTGTGTTACATTTTTTAAGCAACATAGCTCATACAGAGAATCAGGTGAACCAGGCTCAGTTCTGATATTTAACTGCATTGCTGTCAATCTGCAGGAGCTCCACTGTCTGCTGGTTACAGATAATCATGCTCTGGTTTCCAGACCTCTAGCATAACATTAAATCCTGTTGTCAAATTACCTCCTGTCAACCACAGTTTTAAGGACATAATAAAAAATTCTGGGGAAATATAAAAGAGGCATGCTGGCCAGCCATAATAATTCTCTTCTCAGTTCTCCTGACCACACACTCCAAGGCACCTTTTAATTGTTTCAAGAACAAGAAAGCAAGCTTAACTTCTGCAATTTCGCATCAAACAGGAGCTCATCTTTCATATTTCCACTGTTTTTCCATATAATGATTAATTTTACATTTTCTGAGTCAATGTACTGGCCTGTTCCTGTGCTCCACTCCTCTAAATAACTGCAACCTTTTCAAAGTGATTCACTTTTGCTCAGACAACAGAAATTTGCAGTGTCGTGTTTATCATCTCTTTTATTAGCTGAGAGTGTGATCTCTTTAGAGCTGCATTTTTTCCTGTATTTGGAAATCACTTTCCACTGTGGCATAATCAAAACTGATATGAGAAAATACTTTTACCCACAGTAAAAGCATAATCCATGAAACCTGTTCCTGAAGGAAGTTGCTCAATATGGGAATTTAATTGAATTTGGAAGAAGCTTGAACATTTTGTATTGCTAACGGACATAGTTTTAATAGCTCATACCAATGCACTTCTGGAAGAAATATTAGCCTTCATGATGCAGCTCTTAAACCAAACTTTTAATTCTTCTAGATCAGGACAAAGCAGGATTTACTACCTCTGTTTATGACAAAACCTGTATGTTTTCCTTTGAAGCACCTATGACTGACACCAGAATAATTGCACCTTACAGCAACTACATGCCCTTGTATGGCAACTTCTCTGTTCTTTAACAGTATCACCAATCTTTGAGGGAAAAAACACCCTCATATTGTTCCTGAAATTCTTCCCTTAAGAACAGCACAATCCAGGAAAGGGTGGGTTGGTAGAAACAGGCATTGATAGAAACACCATGATTATCCTCAAAAACTGATACTCTGGTTTTGTGTCAGAACTCCATTTCTCAGAGAGAGTCAAGGTGCAAAGCAACAGAGTATTTGAAGAAGGAAGGTGGAAAATAATGTTGTGTATCTATCCCTCTCCATCTCAATATAAAACACATTATTTCAGGACAGAATAAGAGGTTTTCAGCAGAACTTCTTAGGTTTAAGGAAAAAAAGTAGACCTACTTGGAATTTCAGGTACATGTCAGAAATATGATTAAAGGACATCCCACCTGTAATATATTAGTTTTGCTCTATGACCACACACATAGTTGCCTTCAATTAACTTTGCCAAGAAACCTTAAGCTAAGACGCCAGTAAATCCCTGTGCTGGTTTTGATCAACACAGAGATAATTTTCTTCACAGTAGCCAGTATAGGGCTATGTTTTGGATTTGTGCTGAAAACAGAGTTGATAATCCAGGGATGTTTTCATTATTTTTAAGTGGTTCTTAGACAGAATCAGACCCTTTTCTTCTTCTTCTTATACCACCCCATCAGCGAGGAGGATGGGGGTACACAAGGACTTGGGAGGGGACACAATCAGGACAGCTGATCCCAACTGACCAAAGGGATATGGCACCATGCTCAGCAGTAAAAGCTGGGGCAAGAAGGAAGAGGGGGACATTCAGAGTGATGGTGTTTGCCTCCCCAAGTCACTGCTATGCCTGATGAAGCTCTGCTTTCCTGGAGGTGGCTGCCCATGGGAAATGGCAAATGAACTCTTTTTTTTCTTTGCTTGTGCATGTGACTTTTGCTCTACCTATTAAACTGCCATTATATCTCAGCCCACAGGTTTTCTCACTTTTACTCATCTAATTCTCTCACCCATTCCACCAAGGGGAAGTGAGCAAGTGGCTCACTGCTCTTAGTTCCTGGCTGGGGTCAAACCATGACAGACACATGCAAATTGTTGGTGAGAAAATGACTGGACCAGAAAAGTCTCCCAAACACGTAAGCAACCCTACTGTCATGAAAATTCAGCAGGTGCTTAATGGCAAAAATACTGAAAATGGCAAGTGTGTGTATAGAGACACTGTTTTGACTCAGTAGACATATTTCATAATAATAAGTAGTGAAAAGAAAAGAAGTGCTGCAAGTCAAACTTTTCACCTCACTAAGAAAAATTGTGTTTTGTGATATGATCAGATTAGCTACACAAGGACACCAGAGAGTTACAGGACAGTAAAGAGAAGACCAATACATGACCAGGACACAGTTCATACATGGCCTGGGTCACAAAAACTCAGAATTGTTACTTGACCTACTATGTGTAACTATCTGACAAGCATGGGCATTATTTCCTTCAATTCTTATCACAGAAATAAATACAAACAGTTTCATAGACGAAAAGTTACAAATTTCAAGTCTACTAAGAAAAGATCATTTTTCTAGAAGAAGGCTTTAAGAAAAAGGTCCCTTGAAACCCCTTTACTACTATTAGAACTGCATTCTATCTAGGATATTAATGAAAATACTACAAAAAAGTATCCACTCTAACAAAATAAAGGCTGATTGTGAGTATCACTCAATATCAACCAATGGATTTAGACAAACTACAGAGAAAAACTTTCCAATTGGTGAAATGCTGGAATTATGGCTTGCAGAGAAATCTCCATCAGGAGTATTTTTAATAAAGTGTTGCACAACCATCTGCCTGCCACTAATTCGGAGATGAATGAACTGTCCTTGGGGAAAAAAAGGTGGGATACACAATCTTTTGAGGTTCATTGTAGCTCTGAATTTGTATTGCTCCAGAATTACTCAGGAGCTCTGGTTCTTTTCTGCAAAACAAATTTAGAGAAAAGAAGATATAAAATAATCCCTATTCTGTACTCCACAGCCCTTTTGATAAGAAAGTAAAAATGCTATCATATGGTTTACGTTGACCTTATGTTGACTTTTAGTAGAATCAATAAAGATCAATTTTTTAAATTATATTTGAGATTTCCAAATAGTTAAAAATTTAGTGTGCACTGTATGAAAAATTAGGTCATTATTTAAATTGTGGCCAAAAAAACCCCAAACTCCAACATGTCACTACAAATCTGATCCAGGTGGACAGATGGAAATAATACTATTAAATACTTTATTGCCAGAGGTCATGTAATCAGCAGCCAATGAAAGGAAAACCTTGAAGAGATAAAAGACAAAGACATTTCATGCTCTGCAGGTGGTGTAGGTAGACATATTGCTTCCTGATGAAATCAAATAATTAATTTATTTTCTTGATTTGATATCTACAGGAATTATTCCTGATAACTTTTGAATGTAATTTGTTTTAAATCCAGAAGTTTACCCAAGGTTAACCTTATAACAGGCTATGCAGAGAACAATCAAAAACTCTGCAGATGAGATGAAAGTGACTTTTTTAATAATAGGAACATTTTTTCTATTATTTAACCTCATAAAGTTTTGTGTGCAAGAATACTGGAAGTTTAAATGAGAAGTGACTACTAGGTATTTCAGGTCTTACTCCTGATGGATATAATTTGCTGAAGAAGGGAATTCAACACTAATAAACTCATCTGTATTTTGCTAATCCACACAAAAATTCAACAGTTGTTTTCTAACATCTTAAATGTTTTCCAAGATGCTGAAATATATTCATTTTCCAATTAAAAAATATATCACTGTACATTTTCAAAACAGCTATGAAATACTTTTACAAATGTTGCTGATAGTGAATCTCATAGTCAAATATTTTATTTTTTCACCTGATTTTCTTCATATTGTAAGCCTATCACACCTTAACTGTTCAGACTCAAAAGTTTTGTACCAAGTCCTGCCTCGGTCTTGATTTTGTTGGAAAGGTTTCCATTAAAAGGATGGAATCATTGCTGTAGCTAGAGGAAATATATTAGGCTTAGGTTAGGTTTTTTAAATTCATTGCTGTTTACTGAAAATATCAAGGTTGTCTGTATATTGAAGTACTTGAGATTTGACAAGAATCCTCATAATGTCAGGAATGTGCTCTTTTTTAATCCCATAAAAATCCACCCAATTTAGACTAAACCAGAGGATTTGGAAAAATCTTGGTGTGGTCATCAGAGATTTCCTACATGCTGGCAGTTTCCAGAGACACCATCTGCTCTAATTATGTTTCATCCACTCCCAGCTTCTACAAGCCAAGCAGACATGCCATGTATCATTCCCACAGAGCGACAGTGTGTTGTGCCTTAGGGGTGTGATATGTGTGTGGGAGCAAAAACATTTACTGCAAGAGTTCTTCTTGTCTGCTGGGGATGGAACTCAGTCCAGAGCCAGCTATGATTTGCACAATCTCTTTCTCTCCACCAGGACCAAGTTAAAACCAAAAATCTGGCCCAAGACTCAGTCCTTTTGAATAGCTTGGGTTTATCCTTTGGTGCATGTGTTTTGTGCCATCAGGGCAAAGAATGTGTAACGTGTTGTTTTGATGCCAGGGCTCTAGTAAATTACTGCTTCCTGGCTATAGTTCCCTAGAAAAAACTCAGAGGTGCATCCCATAGTTGAGACTGTCAAGGTAACAAGACAAAACAGGTAGTGAAACCATAACTAGTTGCTGAAAGGAGTGTGTGTATTCTGCTGAAGCTAGGTATAAGATTCTGCAGAAGAGAGAAAGACTGTAAAGAAATAAACTAAAACATTAGAAATCACCTGATCTGAAGTTTATCTTTGGAATTTTATTCTCTTTTATTAACTTTCTTCCTGTATTGATGCATTAAGCAGGAAGTGGTCCAGTGCAATTCCATATGCTCCCTTCCTAAGAAACAGATCTGGAATGAATGAGCATTCATTTGAAATAAACCCTATAAAAATCTCCAAAATAAAGGGTGAGAATTGGACCATTTTCAGCAAGGGAACTAAAACAGCTGTGATAGCTTTGCAGATGTAGGTTAGACCAGAGATAGCCCAAGAATGGCCAATAAACCAAATGCAGCCTGTCATCCCAGTTCATTCACCATTTTGACCCATCTTCTCCATGCTGCCTTCACTTTCAAAAGGAAGCACTCAAGAGGAGACACATCTAACTGTGTGGGAGGAAATGTTTGCAGTTCACTATTTACCTTGGAGTCAGTGAATAGTCATACCAAGGTGACAGCTTTACATGGCTCACACTGCATAAAACCCAGCTGAACTGTGCAGCCTCCAGAACCCAGCCTTGCTGACAATACAGATTCAGCCAAGACAAGCTGTGTCACATTGGCCACAACACTTTCTTCACTAGCCTTGCTTTTTCCCAGCTAACATCTTTCTCAATATTTCTCCCAGTGTGGCAGCTACAGACACTCTCATGTTGAAGTCCAGGACTATTTGGAGCATCAACAAGTTCTCACTCACTTTACACCATTTCAGGAAGTCATTGCAGTATCTTCCATTCTGGATCCTGTCTCTTTTGGGCAGGGGCATAAACTATGTTGGGAGTGAGGAATTAGGGCTGTAAAATACTTCCTTTTGTTAAAAGAACCTCTTAGGGCCAGGATAGATTTCACTTAAGTTAAAGGTTTAAAGTTGCCATAGGGCCAAGGGTGTTTCCTGGGGCTGGCTGGCAGGGCCAAGGGAGGGACCCTTCTAGGCTAGCAGTTGGGCTTCTGGGACACCTCAGATCACTCACTGATTCAGGGCAGGAAAATTAATTGAGCGCCACATGTCTTAAGTGTCTGAGTTAGTCACTCTAGGATTGTCCTTATCATCAAACAGGCTTCTTTAGATGGAAATACAACTGACCTGCTTTAGGATCAGAAAATCTGAGCTCAGGATATCTCAATTTCTCCACACTTACCTTGAAGGGACCCTAAGACTGACAATGTCAGACTGAGACACCTAACTCCTAGGCATCAAAGCAATCTCAGCAGGGCTCTCTACAAGCACGTTTGACATTACCAGCTGTCACGACAACCCTTAACAGTTTCTCTCTCTCTGAGGGATCCTCTTCCTCAAATGCCTGGCCAGCTGGACCCCAAGGGGTCGAGGCGGATACGGGGAGCCGCAGGAAACCTCCGGGGCGAACCAGCTAAGCCTTCAAGGCAGGAGGAGAGCTGTGCAAGCTCCTCCCTGCCCTCCAGGAATGTCCCAGCCAAGGGTCTTGGTGTCAGCTTGCAACGAGGAACGTTGCAGGTGTTGCCACGGCAACTCACCGAGCCCTAGAGCCCCGAACAAAGGGTTACATGAATTTATAAAGGGGGGTGGAAACAGGGGGAGCTGCAAACAAAAATGCAATCACAGAGCTCTTGGGGAGGGGTAGACAAAACGTCAATCAAACAGACAACCAATGAGGGTACAAGGAGTAGTTAGCTCAAACTGACCAATAAACAACCGAGGAACACAGAACTTTCCAGAAAGCAGGGAGTGGGTTTCGGGGATTGACATCTCAAAGGGGGTGGGGCAAATGACCCTATTTGGGCAAGGGGTAGGGTTCGACTGGGATGGACAGAGAAAGACCTGGAAACTGGGAAGGGCCAGGGTTGAATGACAGGGGTGAACCATTAAGGAACGGGGGGGCAGGGGGGAGAGCAGGGCAAACCACTTTTATGGATAATTTTGGATCAATTTGATTAAGATCGAATTGTGCACCGCAACAACCAGCTACGCCATTTGGCTTCCAACTACACCCTCAGGAATGTGGAGCCCTACCGTAAGTCCTGAAAAATATTTCCAAAGCTATGTAGGTGTCCTGGGAATGCCAAGGTGTGCAATGGCATTGGGTGGCTCTGTTTGCACTCCCCTTGAATTAAGTAACATGATCCCCGTTCTAAGATTACAGCTTTCTTTGAATTTTAACATGTTTTTCTCTTTTCCTATAAAATCTTTTAAACTAATATTTTTATGCCTCACATTTTTTCTTTGTTAAATCTTTAATAGGTCACAAAAATAATTTTACATGAATACTAAAAACTAGCTCTATGCAGCTTATATAGTCTCCATTTTTGTCTGATCGTATGAAAACAGAAGGCAAACATACATAAATCTGTAGACATAGATACCTCTTGTTACTGTTATAGATATATGTTATGTNTCAATATTATTCTGTTGCCTGGAGTAGCCCAGAAATAACTTTATAAGCTATTTCTTCTATTCTGAGAGGATTTTCAATTTTTGATTATTTGATTAAGAAACACAAGTGCTCATCACACACATGAAAAGCTGAAAACTGCCCTTGATGTGATGACCTATTTTGCAGCTCTTCTATCAATCAAACCCAAATCTTTACCTAAAATTTTTCTCAGTCTTTTTTGAAGCACGTTTTCCACTTTTTTCTTTATTAATCTCCCACTTGTACCAAACTCAGTTAATTATCTGTCTAACTGAAAAAAAAAAAAGTGGAACATAATATCCTTCTCATGAGCTAACCCATGCCAGGCTTTCTGTTAATTGTGCACTGCTTTTAAAATATTGAGTGGTATATGAACGGGACAGTGTTGTAGAGAAACATAGAAAATTTGGTATGCAGTACAGCAATAGTTTACCAATATTTTAGATCACTCATAAAACAGATAAAATTGCAACATTAACATGTTGTTCCTCTAAAGGTAATAAACTTCTGAGGGCAGGATTTTACAAAGCTAGAAAGTTTTCTGAACGTCTGGAACTACACAAATAACACCAACAACCAGAGCATGCACAGGTTTTTGTTTTACACCTCATACACATTCCTGAAGTCTGGATAAAGTTATGCAGGTGTTTCTACTCACTGAAGAAACATGCAATAGTGATTTCATAAAATTGACTTGGGGGTGATTTTGAAACTGCTGCCTCAAAATATTATCAAAGTACAGAAAGAGAGTTTGCAATATCGCAGCATGGAAGCAATGAAATATGGTGTATGGTAGATAAAAATATGAAATTTAAATTTAGAATTAATAAACTGGGATATCTGGATGATAACTGGGAATTAGAACACTGCCAGATTCCAACATTTGAGTAAATCAGCATAATTCATTTTATGTTATATTGTAGGTATTCTTAAATTATTGTTTTAGTCAAGGAGTGAATTTTTTCAGGTTCCAGAATCACCCCAGTTGCTTTATTAAAAATAAATAACTGTAAGGAAGCACTCAAGGACTTGGGATTGTTCAGTCTGGAGAAGAATAAGCTCTAGGGAGATCTTATACCAGACTTACAGTACTTAAGGAGAGCCTACAAGAAGGCTGGAGAGGGACTTTTAATAAGGGCATGTAGTGGTAGGACAAGGGGGAGTGGCTTCAAACTGAAGGAGAGTAAATTCAGAATAGATATCAGGGAGCCATTCTTTGCTGTGAGGATGGTGAGGCACTGGAACAGATTTTCCAAAGAAGCTGTGGATGCCCCGTGCTCAGGAATGTTCAAGGCCAGGTTGGATGGGACTTTGAGCAATCTGGTGGAGTGGAAGGTGTCCCTGGGGAGAAGCAGCATGGTGCTCCAGTGGCTGTGGTGGCTGCCTGTCACTGAACAGGCAGCAGCAGCCTGGGGACTTCCTTGGGCTTTGCTGGGGGTTAATGAGCATCACTTCAGCTAGCAGCTGAGAGGAAATGTGCTGAGCAGTAACAATCATTAACAGACTGGCTTCCTTAAACCACTTTGGCAGCTTTTGGTCGCTTCTTTTATCACAAAATGGGATCCCAGTTCACAGAAAAGAAACATGAAACTGTAAATGCTTACCATCTCTTTGTGCCTTCCGACGTGTGCACTGTATGAAAACTACTCAGTATTGGGAGCTGGAATTACAGTAACATGGAAAACAGTTCTACCTGTTAATGCAGAGTCTGTCCTGTGTAGATGCAACAAGGCAAACATAAGAACATCACAAGTGCTCCTGTGAGCAATGTATATTGCTTTCTCATCCAAACAACCACTGGCAGCCTTCAGTGGAAGTGCATGGAGACTGCCTAAATGTATATGTGTCATTGAGACATACCTTCAATTCACAGAAGAAATTCTGATGGCTGCAATGAATCCAGAGCAGTAACTGGTATGATCTGTTCAATTAATATTGTTCACATCCTTCATAATCCTTAAATTTCTAAATTCCATAGCTTTATGACATTCTTTCTAAGGAGGCTGACCTCTTTCAATCTTTCAAGCTTTTAATTTCGTCCAGAGTGATCTGCTATTTTCTTTGGTAAGTAGATAAAAAACCAGCCACACAACAATATGAGAATGAAATTACAATTCTTAGTTAAGGAATACTAATACGACCACTTTTTTATCCCCACAGCCTTATAGATGGAAGTTGAAATATTAGATTAATCTTGAAATATACACTCTGCAGGACTTTCTTTTGAAGAAATGTTCTTCCAGTTAAAAATATTACAAAGAACATGCATGTCATATATGCATTTTAGCTAAGTTTACATGAGCTGATGTAAATTAATTGAACAATAAATTCAACATCCTCAAGGGTACTTAGGCATCTAACTCCATATCTTTGAGCACTTGGGACTTAGCTTTTTAAGTCTTTAAATCACTGACCTATAAATACAATCACTTTCAAAACATGTCAGGTTAAATTTGTATTCTTGGTACTCAGTTTATGATAAGAATTAAGGAAGGCTGCAATTTTTTTCCCATGCTTTAGAGAAAATGTCTTTCAAAATGATCTCTCTTGTCATAACTTTAGTAGTAACCTATATCCATAAAAGATAAAACCACAGTCTCTAAGCACCCTCCATGGATCCATATTTTCTTTATTGATCTAGATTGGCAGCTTTTTCTTTTCTATACCCCTGCAGAATAAGTGGGGTCAGTGCCTTTGAATAATTCCCAGTTCCTCACTGAGCCTGTGGTGTAGCTTCTCTCACAGGCTCTGTATTGATGAGTTCTTGCCCCATTATCATCTAAGCATACACAAGTTTCTTTTCACAAGATACTGGATGCTTGCAATCATTTAAATTTAGCACACTGATAATTTAAGGTGGTTTTTTTGGTGGTATAAGACAGGAATTCTTTCCACTCTGCATATTTAATAGTCACTTGATCACACCTTATCTAATCTTTCATGGCTTATCCAATGAGAACTATGGATGAAAAAGATTTCTTTATCATGTCTGGGTTTTTTTTGGCAGGGTTCCTCAAAAGTTTAGACAGCTTCTTACCAGTCACCAGTATGGCTTTCAAGAACTGAGAAAGGATCAGCTCTTACTGATACAGATCTGCTTTCCAGCCCATTTCTTAAACAACCGCCCACTTTAGGCACAGCCTAAAATTGTTATGTTAACAGCCATTGCAACTGGCTCAAAAGACTATTTCCCTCAGGTACAATGTTCATTGTGATATTGCTCTTCAGAAATTTTCCTCACGAGAAGATTCTGAAATGTTATTGAATATTCCTGAAGTAAATAGAACTGATTTTTTTCTCAGTTCTCTCAAACTAGATTCTTTTTTTTTGTGTGTGTGGTTGCTGCCACTGCTACAATGGATAGCTGAGTTTTAGGGGAAATCGGTGAGGGAAGAAGGTATGGTTTGTTTTGCTTTGTTTTGTGTTGGGTTGGGTTGGTTCAGATTGGTTCGGTTTTGTTTATGAAGGGGAAGTAATTATGTCTGTCAATTCTTAAAAAAAACCCAAATGTGCGCATGCTGTCTTCACTTGACATTTAAGAACCAGCAAGAAACTGAATATAAATGGCTTGGGAGTCAATGAGAAAAGAAACTCTCTTTTACTAAGTTACTTCTCTAAATACTGAATGCTGACAAACTGTTGTGTGGTAGAAAGGGAAGAAAGAAAAGTAGAAACAAATATCCTCTAAATATTGCTGCTATCTCCCCACAAGAACTACCACATTCAGAGTCTTCTCAGAAAAAATCATGTATCACTGGTAACATTTAAGCACTTGTGTCATTCCTGTGATATAGGCTCCCTTCTGAAGAATATCTGAAGGAGACATGCCACACACCCCAAAAGCCGAGTACTGGGTCTTGCTGCTACACATCCCCCTGACCAGACCAGAGCAGTTGTTATTTCCTTTCTGCTGCTCCTCTCACTGTGAAAGGACATTGTTGCCCTAGGACAGAGTATTGTGTTCTAGGATGAACTCACCCACGTGAATTTGCAAAGGACCTTTGTGATAATGTGTTTAGAAATGTGACTTCCCTTCTCTATCACATCACAGACAACCCTAAGGATCTGAAGAAGAGTATGGAAATGGACTGCAGGAATGATAAACTAGCAGTAAGAGATATTCAGCCTGCTTCAGAATTGTTACATTAAATATGTCAAAATAGGCAATGGCAGCATGGGATGATGGCACACTTGCAGCCATTTATGATATTTTTTTGCCTTTAATAGAAGAAGGAAGCGACAGTGAACCTGCCAGGACCCTGCTTTTAGTTTGAAAGACAATAGCTATCTTGCTGTTGTTGGGTTTCAGTTTAGTGCCAGTGAGTCATTGCTCAGCCAAAGATAATAGATGAACTAAGAGGATGTTTCCTATGGACTCTTTTTCACAGAATTCAGGGTACTCAATATGAAAAAACCCCACATCGAGCACATCCCCCCTGCCTTGATGGAAGATTATGTTAATCATCAATATTTACATACACAAGTTATCTTTTCCACTGAGATTAAGTGAATCACTGACTGCTAACACTTAGTATCACTAAGCTTTGAAGGGTGAAAAAAATTTAGGTTCTGGACTTCTTTTTCTTAAATTTCTTGTATCATCATCCTTGTGGTGCTGTTGGCGTCAAGCCAGCCGTTTGCGGTGGGTGAAGGGCAGAAGCTTGAATCCCATTTTTGCTTGCTTTTCCTCTCTCTCCCCTAATTACTTTCTCACTCATAATTGCTGAAGTATGGGGTGTACATTTTCTCGTAGATATTGTAATAATTGTTGTGCTGCCCTGTCTGGAAAGCTGGCAGAGACCCGGCTGTGGTCTGCACAGCTGCACGAGGGGCACGGCTGATGATCAGAGCTGGGGAAAATCCCTTAAGGGAATTCCCTTGAGCTCACACCAGGGGCGGGTTGTGCTGTGGCTCCCACCCACCGCTGGTTCTGTAGGTTCCTCTTCAGCCCTTGCAGTGACGAGAGGTGAGGCGAGAGAGCAAGGATCCACTACGAAGCCACTGTATTCCTCAAGCCACTTTATTTGGTGGATGAGAAGGGGAATGGCAACGCAATGGAAAGGCTCCGACCAGGGACCTGACGAGTGCGGGTTGTGCACTGCAGGAAACCTGAGCCAGAGAGCCCCCAAACTGAAGGGAACACCAGGTTTTAAGGGGAGGCGTACACAGGGGAGGAGACAAGGGGACATCCAATCAAAATTTTAAGTGGGAGGGGGATACAAAACATCAATCATAACAACAACCTATAAATTCAAACTGGGGGAGTAACAGACTTATAACAACCTATTGGAACACATACTGGGAAGAATTATCTGGAAAGGAGGGAGTGGAACAGCTTAACTGACATCTGGGGAGGAGGGGATGGAATCACCATACAAGGGTAATGGGTAGGGCAGAACAAGACTGACATGGAAGAGCCTGGAAGAAGGGGAGGGAAGGGGGAGATTGACATATTGGGGCAAACCACATTGTAGGAAAAGGGGAGAGGCAAGGGAGGGGGGAACTATTTAGCAGCAATTCCATTATTATGGAATTGTCCACTGCAACAATAATAACATTCCAAAAGACAGTCCCCTGGCATTAGTATTGAAAAACTGGAATAACTTAACTAGAAAGAATCCCTCACTCCTCAAATGTAGACTTCTTAGACTCTCAGAAAGATTCTAGCTGACTTATGAACTAGATAACGACTGGACATAGCCTGAATTCGGGAGTCTTGATAAGGAGTTAATATCAAGTTTAATGTCCCGCATAGTTGAATACTGATGTGTCGACGAGCTAAGATATGCTAGGCTTTTTATGGCGTTGTCTTGTAGCCAAGAGTCAAAGAAAAAGGAGCATATGTCGGTCTTAAAAGAAAGGCGGGAGAAAAGTAAGTGATAAATTAACATAGAATAGTGAATGTGAAAATAAAGAAGAGGCAGAGTTTGACCTCATAGCCCCTGATCTGAGAGGGGGCCTGGGCCCAGGTCCAGGAGGGGCCCCTCCACTCCCAGTCCCGCAGGAGTCACCCGCGGTCCCTTCTTGGACACCTCCTATCCTGATGGACTGGCATCTGGACATGACTGCTTCAGGTCTCACTTTTGTGCTCGGGTAGGTTGTACATGCACCCAGAACCACACAAAGACAAGAGAACTTTTCCCACTGATATCTTCTCAGTCTCCCAGTTTACCCTCTCTCTCCCTTACCAAAGGAGTACCAATAATACCAACCTATCCATTTCCCCCAGCCATAAGTCCACCTTATGTACCAAGGAGTGAATATGCACACTGGTTCGCTCATTATCTCTCTAGGACCACAACCGAAGACATGCTTCTATTTCACTATTCTTGGCTTGTGAGTAGGACATACTTTTTCTTAGTCACTCTCCTTTTCCAGGTTTTTTTTTTCTATAGAGATAGATTTTTTTTTTTTTGCCACTGCATAGTAATATTTGGAGCTTTCCTGTCTGTTGCCCTGGAGGCTTTCCTCAGCATTATTTAGTCTTTGTTATCATTGCAGTGGAGTGGAGAAGAGAGAAGCTGTACCTGGATGGCAATGCTTCTGATTTTTGAGACTGATGTTTTCGTGTCTCATGTAAGTGATATTAAACATGACTTAGTCAATAAAACTGCACAGTGTATCAGTTTGTCCACCCTTTCTTTCCCAACTTATTTTGCCACATGAGAAATACAAGACCCTCAGATACAAGTCAGCCCAACAATGAGGAGTCTCCTCTGCTAACAAGCACTACATTACCGCCTCAGTTAAAGAAAAGGATAGAACTGGGTTTTTTACAGGAATGTACCAATGAGAAGATAACCCTGACCTACACCCACTACCCCCAAAAAAGGTCAAGAGGATCTGTGAATGATAACTAGAGTAATTATTTCAAAGTCTTCAGCTGGGAGAGGTGGCCCTTGGTCACCCCAACACCTATAGAGTTGCAAGGAGTTATTTTTTCTCCTGCATTTATAGAAGGTAAACCATGATTGTGTGCAAAGACAGTTATGATTTGCACCCAATACAGCATTACATAAACATCTGCCCGCTCACTCTGGTTCACCTCAGCTGTAATGATTTATACTTTCAAGCATGGAGCTCAGTCGGCTTCATGGTTGCCCCTAGACAACCATGTGCTGGTGTAACTATTGCTTTGGAATTGAAACTAGAAACCAAAGGCTGAGTGACTTTTGGGCTTATCCCCACATGAGCTGATTCCTCAGGCAGCAAACCTCCTTAGCTTCATAAAAATACTTCTGCCAGTGACCAGGTCCTCCAGGATAAATCTTGAAGCTATCACAATCAGCACAGCAGATATAACTTCACTCATTTAGCCTTCTATGTTAAATTTTATTTTATATTAATTTTATTTTATAGTAGTTTGTATTTCTGTAAGCCTCCATAACTTCTCCCTTCAGAAGTAGTTCTTGACTCTGCCCTTTCAAAATATGTGGTTCTCTGCTACAACCACCCATGATTACCTCACAAAAACTTACAATTATGCGGCACATGACAGCCTTGTTTTTTCATTAAAGGATTTCGAGAAACTGAGTGGTTCATAAAATTATTCAAGTGATCCATGATCTTCCCTTCTCTTGTCTCCAGGGTGTGTTTCTAGAAGCAGCAAAAAAGGAAGCTCTGAAAACTTTCCCATTAAGAAAAATAAAACCAACAAAACAAAAAAACCACCTCAGTCCTTTCTACCTACCTAAAGGCTAATTACTATAACTGTGATATTAAAGCATTCTGAAAATAATTTCTTTCTGACACACACTCTGCTGACGTAAAATAAAAGCTTTTAAAAATATCTCACTCACATTTCATACTCATTCACATAGAAACCTCAGCTTTGTTGAATTTCTAAATGTTAATTCACAGCTCTTCATTCATCACAGTTATAATCTTTTTTTTATATTAGTAGTTGTTATGTAATTTGCAGTACTTTAAATGTCAGCTTCACTCAGCTATCTGCATACACAGCTGCTGTTATTTCTTGAATATCTTTATGAACACATAGAAAAAAGACTTGCTTAGATTATTCAGAGTGAAGTATAGACATACCTTATTAAATATGACGTTCTGAAAATGTAAGAAAAGGAAGATGGTTTTGCTAATGGACACAAACAAATTCATACTGTTTTATAGTGGTTATCTCAAAAACATATACAGATTACAATTAATTTCCAATTTTCCCTATGTTCATTAAGTATTTCAAGTTTATTCATAAAAGAAAAAACCAGAAAAGTTCAGAAGCAGTATACATCTGCTTCTGAAATTAGAGTTTCCTTAACATGTTTTTATAAGTGGAAATATCTGTTAATCAGAATCCAATCTCAACTGATTTAGGGAAAGGTGTTTATACACTAGCAGTTAGGGGATTTTATAGCAGCAGGATCCAACAGTTGAAAGATGTCCAGAGTTTGTGAGCAGTCAGTATCCATTCTTAGGAAATGGCATTCTAGCCCTGAGGACATTCACTGATATTACAATTAGAAATCATTGTCATACTGAGGTCCATGCACAGCTGGATCCCCATTATTGCAGCCCCAGGTGAGCAAACAAAATGAAAAATGTCTAAACGAGCCTATGTATAGGAATTGGACCAATATCATCCATTTATAGAACAGGAAAAAGAAAACTCACATGCAATGAGGAGTAGAGAAAAATAAACAGCAATGTGTCTTCTATTTCACTTCATAAAACCAGCCAGGCTTCAGGAATTTTGCATGAACTTGTGTACCTTCCACATTTTTAGCCTCTGTTTTCTTTCTCTCCAGACAAATTTCATACTTTGCATCAAAACAGAGGAATCAAATTGAACTTTAGGAACTCAGAGGTAGATGTATGGTCTGTGGACTTTAAACTGGAATAATGGAAGGGTCAGGCCCCCTCACTGCCTCTCTATATCCAAGGCCGGCCAGCTCATACTTAACTGAATAGCCTGAGGCCAACAGTAACCTCAATTTCCACCCAGATAACCCCAAAGTGATCACAGTCCTAGATTTGGCAGAGCTTCCAGCCTTTGAAGGAGTGATTCTACAACACACATTCTCTAGAGGGACCTACCACTTTCACTGTGCCAGCAACAATCAAGGGCAGGACCTCTGTTTCCTGACTTTCTTCACAGTAACTGTTCCCCACGAGCAGACCCCTTTCACATGGGTGATGCCTGCAGCACTGAAGACCACTGTTGAGCAATAACTCACATTCACAGAAAGTTCTGCCAATGCAGGAAATGCTTCTTTGGAACTGACACACATTTCTATGTGGACACGTTTGAATTTTTCACTTGCCATGCCAGCTCTTGGACAGAGCCCTCCCCTTTTTGTTCCCTTCCATAGATGACACCAAGACCCAACCCTTCTACAGCCTCGAACTGCTGCTCTTTAGACAAAGGGCTTTACAAAGATTTAGGTCAGATAATTTACTGATTTTGACGATGTGTCAATATCAGTTTTCACTGGTTTGCCAATTTGGACACCACTTCACTGAAGCTTTATAAAACACGCAAAATCATCCAGCAACGACACAACATGGTCTGGAAATGGCTCTGATAGAGGGTTTCTTAGGCTGCAGCCTCCACAAGGGCTCACAGACACACATAACCTTGGACTTCATCTGATCTTCCCTTTCCATTTGTCGCTCCTCCCATTACTTTAGCTGAAATGACTCTACACCCCCTGATGCAGTCATCTTTCCATAGCTACATCCTCCAGTTTTGCCTTTTGACAACAGCAACTGTCCTCTCCTGTGAGTGCACTCCAAAGCCTTTCCTGCTATTCTCGCTAATTAAGAGGTTTCTAAATTGGAGTGATGGAAGTGGGTGGCATTGTCATGGTTTAACTGCAGCTGGCAACTAAGCACCACCCAGCCTCCTCAGTGGCAGGGCAGTGTAAGAAGAAAAGGCCTTGACTATGTAAACACTGATCAGCAATAGCTAAAACACCCCTGCATGATCAACACTGTTTCCAGCAAAAATCCAAAACACTACTCCATATATATATAAGCTACTATGGAAACAAAAACTATATCCCAGACAAAACCAGCACATTCTCCACCCCTTATTCCGTACCATTTACATGAGGTTCACGTCCCACATATCCTCATCAACCACTACTTTCCTTCCCATCCTTTGATATAATATGCAGACAACATTGCCTCAGTCTATGGACCAACTGCAAAAAGTCCACTAATATCCACAAAATGCCCATTGAGTTAACTTAGCCCATGACTTTGGGCTCCATATGTTATGGGGGGACTCAGGGCAGGAGAGGTGTTGTGTTACATGGAGTTACTGGGCACCAAAGCAGCTCAGGTCAGGTCACTGCTGCACTTGCACCTCCTTGTAAGACTTGTGCTCCATTGGTTCAGGTGGTTCCTGCCACTGCAAATTCTGTAACATGCAACTCAAGTGTTTTGAGACGCTCCAGCCTGGCTTCCTGCACAGGCACTGGTGCCTCAAGGTGTGGATAAATCCATGCTGCAGCAGGGTGCTTCAAGGTGTATGTTCCTCAGCATGCACTTATCCTTGGACCACAGTCCCTCTGGAGGTACACCTGCTGTGGCACAAATGTAACCATGGCCACAGGTGCCTTGAGATGTACCTGCTCTGGTGTGGGCCTATCCATGGCCCCAGATGTAGCCTCTATCCCAGTCCAACCAGCACAAGGAGCCAGAATACTGTAAGCTACATAGGGAAAGTAGCATGGAAACAAATCTAGACATACATAAAATGCTGCTGCTACAATATTTCATCAATGAATGAAATATTGTATTGTGAGTGTTATATAATATTGCTATGTTCACTATATAACACTATAAAGAAAAATTTAATTCTGTTGACTCATGACCAAGAAAACAAATAGGAGATTTTCCCCATCTCTCTGTTTATAATTGTTGGCCCCATTACACTGGGACACTGTCCTCTTCCTCTTGTCTTCCTACAACACCAATTACTCTTAGTCCCAACCAGTCATGGGCAGGACTCTCATCCCAGATCTACGAGAAATTCTGAGCAAAACTAGGAACAAGAATTTCACCGACGTTCCTTTACAAAAGCAAAACAGAAACAATAAAAGACATTTGCTCCTTTTATGAGAGCTAGGACTGCTGTGGAATGTAGGCCAATTAGATGTGCTGATCTGTACTAATATCTTCTCCAAGTGCTTTACCTGGTGCTTCTACCTTGCAAGGATAGTGGAGCCAGAGGGTCTGAATGTGCACTACTGCAGTTTCCTGCAGTTACTTTACCTGACACAGTCTTGGCAGTGTTATTTCTCCTTATTCAGCTTCAATAACAATCACAGATAACAAAGCAGTTGGCTTATATATTTTGTTCTTTGCTGGTTTGTGGATTTGAAGGTTTTGGGGGTTGTTTGTTTGTGGTTTTTTTTTGTTTTGGTTTGGTTTTTGGTTGGTTGGTGGTTGTTTCTGTTGTGGTTTTATGGGTTTCTTTTCTTTTTGTAATCATGCTGTTTTGTTTTAATCTGACTGGGTTACACTGCCTTATAAGCTCTCTAATTTGTTTAGGCACTTAAGCACTACTTTCTCTTCCCTCAAAATTAGTCTTGGAGGAGCAAAAGGTAGTGAGTAGTTTTATATTTGCTATATTACAAGTTTTGGTTTAGGCTTTTTTTTGTTGGGTTTTGTTTGGATTTTGGTTTTTGTTGTTTTGGTTTGGTTTTTTTTCTTTGAGAAAGGATTATTTTGGCACGTCAAACTGAAAACATTTTAATGGAAAGAAAAATGAAAAAGTGCCTGTAAAGGACAGCTGAAGAATTAAAGTTGGACCTGTAAAAAATATATTCTGACAAATATTTTCTGGCTGTTAACACTGCCTTGATTTAATAACAACACTCTGTGGGGACCTGACAAAACTGTTGATGGAGAGCAGGCAGGGAGGCTGGTGTGACCTGTCTTACCTTCCAGGTTCCTTAGCTCTAAGGAGGGACAGCTTTTTGGTTACCAGCCTCATTGGGAAGGGAGCAGTCAAAAGCACTGACAAGCTGTCTGGCTTCCTGGGTTCTTTCTTTGGCCAAGATTCAGTTCCCTGCTCACAGAAGTTTTCAAAAATATTGGTTGACATTAGTTCTCCTAAGGCAAAATGCTAAAATCTTTCCATTCCATAGAATATTTTTAATTTTCAAAGTGTTGTTCCAAATCAAAATGTAAATAAATTGAAAATAGAAAAGCATCTTTGTCTATCTAATCACATGCAGTTCCTCAGACCAGTAATCTAAATAAAATTATCATTCAACCACTGAAGTCTGAAAGACACATTATTCCCTGCTCACTGTTTGTGATGCCCTGGATGGTTAAATTGGGCCATACTGCATCCTGTCAGAAGGTAGGCACTGGCTTTTAATGGGGCTGAGACTCCACTTCCTTATGTAGCTAACACTGTCTTCATAGCACAGCTCCAGCTAAACACAGGCCACTGAAGAGACCATCTGTGTTGGACTTGCCAGTGATTCCCATGCTCAGCCAGCGGCAATTTTTCTAATGAATTCAGTAAATGTTGAGGATTTCACAAGACAGAGGAGGAAAATGGTTAAATATCTGAAAAGACTTACATGGGAAAAGAAGGAAGCTCAAAATGCATACAGCTTAGCTAAGCAGTGACTCAGAGGGATCTGATTGCCATCCTCAGATCTTTCAGAGAGGTTAAACATATGGTGGGAAGGAACTACTCAGGATAACAAGGGAAAGGAAGCAATATGATTGCAGACAATTTGGATTGAGCTGGAGGCATATCTTCTCAATAGTATGACTGGTTAAACTGTGAAACAATTTGCAAGCGAGATGGTGGCGATCTCACCGATTTGGTCACTTATGGCCAGATGGGGAATCCACGTGGTGATGAATAATCCTATTGTAGAAGTAGATAGACTTAACAGATTTTTGTATTAATTATTTCTATTATGGCTTCAAGTTTCTGGGATCTCAGGATGGAAAATGTGGAAGCAGATGAAAAAGGTAGAGGCAGGTACATTTTTACTGCTGTTTGTTACTTTAAGAAAGTAATATCTCCGTGTAACCAGTTAGTGGTTGGGACAACTTCCAGTATGAGGCCTGAACAGATTGAGAGCAGCCTTGCTAAGGAGGACATGGGGTGGATGAGAGACTGGACATGACCCAGCAGTGTGCACTCACAGCCCAGGAGGGTAATTGTGTCCTGGGCTCCATCCAAAGTAACGTGGGCAGCAGAGGGAGGGGATTCTGCCCCTCTGCTCTGCTCTGGTGAGACCCCACCAGCAGAGCTGCATCAGCTCTGGGGTCCCAGCACAGGAAGGACATGGACCTGCTGGACCAAATCCAGAGGGAGCCACCAAGGTGATTGGAGGGCTGGAGCAGCTCTCCTATGAGGAAAGGCTGAGAGAATGGGATTGTTCAGCCTGGAAAGAGAAGTCTTCAGGGAGACCTAATTGCAGCCTTCCAGTACCTGAAGAGCGCCTACAAGAAAGATGGAGAGGGAGATTTTTCAAGGGCATGTAATGACAGGACAAGGGGGAATGGTTTCAAACTGAAAGAGATTAAGTTTAGATTAGACATTAGGAAAAAAATCTTTACTTGAGGGTGAGGGTGCGGAGGCAACAGAACTGCTTTCCCAGAGAAGTTGTGAATATCCCATCCCTAGAAACAGAATCACAGGATCATAGAGCCATACATAGAATATACTGAGTTGGAAGGGACCCATCAGAATCAGTGTCCAACTCCTGGCCCTGTGCAGGTGTGCTGGTTTGAAAGCAAAACCAGTGAGAGACTCCAAGTCAGAAGTACAATTTAATAGAGCAAAAAGAAACAAACAACAAAACAAGTAAAAAACAAGATAAAAAGATAAATGCAATAGTACAAAGGACCACTGACAGAGTCAGAATACGAACCCAACACCCTGTTAGTTAGAGTGGTAGTAGCAGTCCAGATGAAGTAGTCCTGTTGAAGCAGTGATCCTGTAGAAAAGGTCTGGTAGGCAGCTCTTGTCCTCTGGGAATCCAGTGGCTAAGGCTGACTGTGCTGACCCAAATCCCAGATTATATCCAGGTGGGTGTGCTTGGCTCCTCCCCCTGGGTGGAGCATCTCACAATGGATTGGTATCATTTCTAGAGTCATGCATTGTTTCCTTGATGGCCCATTAACCAGAGGTAAGATAACCAGAGACAGTTGATGAGCCCATTAATCAGAAGATAGAGTGAGTAAGGCAAACACTGCCCACCCGGTTTCAACAGCTCATGAAGATGGTGAAAGAATACATAGTTTGGGCACATCTTACATTGTAACTTATGGCAGCAGGACACCTAAATAGTCACACCATGTACCCAGGGGCATTGTCCAAACACTTAAAACTCTGTCAGGTTTGGTGCTGTGATGACTTCCTCAGGGAATCTGTTTAAGTGCCCAAACACTCTCTGGGTGATGAACCTTTTCCTGATATCCAACCTAGACCTCCCCTGACTCAGTTTCATGCCATTGCCTGAAGTGCTGTCTCTTGTCACAAAAGTGAAGAGACCAGTGCTTACGCCTCCACTTCCCCTTGTGAGGAGGAGTGTTTAAGACCAGATTGGATGGAGCTCTGAGCAACTTGTTCTGGTGAAAGGTTTCTCTGCCCATGGCAGAGGGGTTGGAACTAGGTGATCCTGAAGGTCCTGTCCAGCCTCAGCCATTGTATGATTCTATTTTAATTTTTTATTCTGTGTCATTGTTCTTTTTAAAATCAACCTATTATTTCACTCCCTCCAATCTAAAATTTCCTTGAGTTTAATAGCATTCTTAAAATGGACTAATAGAAGCATAAACCGTGTGTATATGTTCTTGCTTACAACTAACAACCATTATGCCAAACTGATAATATTTAAATAGGTTTACAGAATGGTGTAGTTACACCAGCACTAAAAACTACATATGTACATTTTCATCCTGTTCTGTCCTTGGGTAGTGACAAAATCAATGACTTATATTTATATAGTACTCTTCTGAAAGGAGACCAATTGCTGCACAAACTGGTTTCACAGACAACATACAAGAGACATTTTAGTCGTAAGTGTTAGATGGTAGCTAGAGACTGAAGAGAGCAATAGCATTAGAAGTCTGGATTTATACATCTTGGACAGAAGGATGCCTCCAGATGAAATAGCAACATCATTTAGGCCAGGGCTGAGCACATTTCTTACATCGGTAATGGATTTTGGGGCCATGAACTGCATCACTATCTCAGCTTTGCAGGAACAAATGGGAGATTTTGAACTGAATGTGTATTCTGTTAAATGTATACTCCTCAAAGAAAAAAAGGAAAATACTGCCCCAGCTTAGGATTTGAAAATTAATTGAAAGCGAATTTCAAATTCTGGAATCAAGCTGCTTAAAGAGAATTTTCTAGAGTATGTGGTAATGCACAGTAAAGGAAACGATGCTTAGACAGAGACATGATTTATAACTTAGACAAGATACATGTCCTGACATATTTACATTACCTAAAACTTTTTCTTACTAATGTGAGCAGAAAGAAAAATCACAATTTCACCAGGGTTTCTACTTTGTGAACCAGCATGTTCCATATGCTCTTCTTAACTACTCACATCTTTTCTAGCCCCTCATCAACCCACATCTAAGCCACAGCAGAACATAGAGATCTCCATGAAGTCAGGGCGAGATTTTAAGAAACTGTAAATTTTACTCATGCACTGACATCCCTCTTCAAAAGTCTGGTGTCCTTAGTCATCATGAAAGGCTTTCAAAAGCACCTACTCTGAAGTTTGGAAAAAGTTTATAAGACATAATATGCTTACAGCTCAGCACTTATGAAAATGTGAGAAAATCAGGGCAAAACCTGTGATTTGTATAATTCATGTTAATTGCAATTCACACTGTTGGATAAGTGTTTGATATTAAACAACACAACAAAGATAGGTGAGACTCATAGAACAGATTTCCTGGAATAAATAATTCCCCAGCAAGAGAATGCTCTGTCCCAGCCTTTTTGTCTCAGCCATCCTGTAGCAGAGAGCAACAAAAAAGAGGTCAAGAAACAAAATGAGGACAGAGGTACTGAAAAAAGCATTGAGCATCCATGCAAACGTGCAAAAACACAGGAACTGAATAGTCAGGGGAGAGACACAAGAGCAGAAATGAGGTAGAGGTGAAGTACAGCTCAGTCAAGTTTCAGCTGATTGTGCAGATTGCTAGTGGAAGTGCAAAGTAAGAGCCATGGTAAAGAGATGTAGCTATGCTTTTTAGCCCTCTGATGTTTAACTTTGAGAAATTCCTTTCTCACGCTTTTCTGTAAACAATATAGATGTTTACATTCTTTCATGAGAGTAGAGTTCTCTTGATAGACACCTGTCTTGACCAGTATGGTTGGAGAGGTGGTGACCTTGCTTACCGATCATACTGGTCTGTTTGCTATACTATATATATGGAGTCAGTGATGTAATAAAGTCAGTCCTCTTAGTTGAACCCATGTCAGACTCCGTGTGCTCAATCTAGTGTGTCGCTGTGACAAAGAGAGGGTCACAATAATTGAACTGAGAGGATGAAAGGTGGGACAAAGATTTTAGAAGTAAACTCAGAAAGATTGCAACTATATTGGCCCAAATTCCATGCTTCCTAGGAAAAAAAAGGACTTTAGAATCATAGAACATCTTGGTTGGAAAAAAACCCTTAAAGATCATTTAGTTCAAACCCCTCTGTCATAAGCATGGATACTTTGCACTAGATCAGGTTGTCAGAGTCCCATCCAGCCTGGGCTTGAACACTTCCAGGGATGGGGCAGCCATGACTTCTTTGGGCAGCCTGTTCCACTCCCTCACCCCTCTCACAGAAAAGAATTTCTTTCTAACATCTAATCTAAACCTACTCCCTTTTAAGTTTAAAATCATTCCCCCTTGTCCTTGTGAAAAGCCCGCTCTGCAGATTTCTTGTAAGCTCTCTTTTGGAACTGGAAGGCTGCTCTAAGGTCTCCCTGGACTCTCCTTTTCTCAAGGCTGAACAACCCCAGATCTCTCAGTCTTCCTCAGAGGACAAGTGCTCCAGTCCCCTGAGCACCTCTGTGGCCTTCCTCTGTACCTGCTCCAACAGATCCATGTCCGTGTTATGTTGGGGGCCCAGAGTTGGATGCAGCACTCCAGGTGGGCTCTCACAAAGGCAGGGAGGAGAGGCAGAATCCCCTCCCTCTACCTGCTGGCAACACTGCTTTGGATGCAGGATACGGTTGGTTTTTCAGGATATGAGTGCATATTTCTGGGTTGTGTTCACTTTTTGTACAATGGGATAAAAAAGCAAAAGATCTTTCTATTTTGCTAGCCATACTGCTCTCATCCCTTTACAATAAATTTCTGAGTACTGGGTCCATCAGCCTCTGCACGAAGTTGGCTCCTGATACAGGGAAACTCTTGCTGGGGAAACAATTTACAACCTCATGTTATAGGCAGAAGCGATTGGGAATAGCTTATTTACTTCTTTCGTGCCTTGCCCATGGCTCAGGCTCTCCCTGTGATGTCTTTTCAGCTGCAGCCACAGCACTTTGCTGCCCACATCAGGCAGCAGCACCGTCTGAGGATCTGACTGGGCATTTCAGGTTGCCCAGTAGCCTTGGCTTTCTAAAGGGCCACAATACAACCGTGCCTGGAGCATCACTTAGATGTTATGCTTTTGATATTTTAACATTTCAAAAGATCAGGTCCAATGATGTTGAAGAAATGTGGAGGGAAAAGCTGAAGCTGGCCACAGAAAACCACACATGAAAGGAAAGAGGAGCATCAGCATTGCATCAGACTTTATATTGGTTAAAATCTGCAGTGTAACTCCATTGTGCACCTGGCCCACTGGATAGAAAGTGGTCTACACTCTGACTCTTGTATTTCTACCATGTACTTGGATAAAAGCACGCTGTATAGCTTTCTGCCCATTCTTCCTGAGGGAAAGGTGTTTTATTACAACGGGAGCAACATGCAGTGGGATCTGCTCTGAACCTCTCACCAACAAAAGCCAAAGACAAATGTGACCCTCTGAGATTTCACACTTTGCAATCAACCAAATATGAAAAGGGCTGGAAGCCCTCAGCCATGAAAAGAATAAGGAGAAAACTATCTGACAGATGCCTTTGTTGCATATAGCTTTTCATTTTAGGCTTCCTTTAATCCAATACAACATCCTATAAAATATATCTCCATTCTACTCTCTCTTTTAAGGGAAGTCTCTTGATGATTTTTTGTTCTCTATTTCTGCTCAATTGGATTGTATCATATTATTGTTCTTCAAATTTTCTCTCCTCCTCAGGCTTTCAAGCTCAAATCTCCTTCACTCTATCTATACCCATCTCTTTTCTTTTACCTACCCAATGTCTCAAATTCTATCTTTGAAACAAAGACAACAATTCAATCTTTTCAAGTCCTCAGGTCTATGAAAATCTACAAATTCACTCCCTGACCCTGTGTGCCTTTTCTGTTATCATTCAATTTGCAAAATATTTCAAGATGTATAAAAAATTAGTTTAAATGGTAAATATTACTGTATTTTTGGAAGGTCTAAAGAAAAGTAAATAAATTAATGTTAAGAACCCTGAGAAAAATTAAAGACACATGTTTCAGAGCAGCCCTGCTTGGGATACGGGTGGATAAAGAATTAGACTTAAGTTAGGAATGTGTGATTGCAACCCAGAAAGCAAATCATACCCTGAGCTGCATCAAAATATGCAATGACTTCCCCCCTCTACCTCTCTCTGATGAGAATTTATTCTATTATTCTATGATTCTATGGCTCAAAGAAAAGATATTTGCCAATGGTAAACATTATTAAATATGTTAAAGAATAGTGTTTCTGCTGCCCCTTTTCTTAAACTGAGCAGCAGTCCTGTATTACCAGGTTAGCTCAGCTCCTCCTGGGGAGTCTCACAATTTATGGAAGATGTGTGTGAGACAATGTGGACCATTAATGTATATATAGTAACAACAGCATAGAATAAAAGCATCTCCACTGTTACTAAGCTATGACCCTATCTATCAGCTCTGATTTATACAGACCTGTCAGACATTTAGGGATTCCTGGCTGCTATCAGTTTCAAATGCCTACACCAACTGTTATCTGACTTTCATGGAGTTTTCCAACTGAATTCCTATACTAATACAATTAACGTCAGAAAGTGACCATTTGGCCACTCTAAGGCTTCTCCTTCAGTTAGCAGAACCAAAGAGGCAATCAAAAAGTGAAACAGAAGTAACCCCCCCACCCCTAAAACACATAAAAAACAGAGAAACCAATTCCAACACTTTCTCAATTTCTTACTGACTCTCATAAGAAAAAATGTTGGGTTTTTTCTTATCTGAAGTATAACAGGCATTAGCAGTCAAACAGATTCTTTGAATTTAGTTAATGGAAAGCCCTACAGTAAAGGAGAATAACTTCCAGTTGACCCAACATAACAGCCTTCTTCATGAGCATTTGAGATAAAGTCTTGGTGTTCATGCAAATTACTATCTGAATAACAAAAATGTTTTATGCATATGTATGATGGTAATAGCAAACTTCAAAACAAAACCTCAAAACAACTTTACTGTGAAGCTGTTATAGCTTGTTTTGAATACACAGAATTGAAGATTTCCATTAAAAAGCAAGATGCTTCATTCCGCTCTAGCTATTCTGTACACAATGGCTGGGTTGTTTTTTTTCTTTTCATTTGCTTTTCTTCTTTTGTTAGACTCAAAATCATAACATTTTAATCTCAAAATAAATCTTCAGAAAATGTGTGGGTGTTGGGGAAGGTGATATAGGGAAACCTTATAAATATGATTGTTTAGCAGTAGGTTTGGAGAACATTGGGCCAGTGAGTGAGGTAGAAATGATGGTTACTTTTGATATAGGAAGGGATGCCAGTCCAGGGACAGGATGTTGGGCAATACCAGTGACCAGGCAGAAAAGGGGTCTGCAGGGATAGCAGGAAGAAGGGATTATAGAAATTAGCATAAGAAAGTTGTGCCTTATTTAAATCTAGTAGTACTCATAGGCTGTATGTAAATTCTATAGGATTTGTGTCTCACACCGGTTGGTCACTGTAAATAGAATATTCAACACAGAATAGGATAAAATAGACTGTAACAGGAAATTCGCTCTCTTGGAACCCTCTTGGAACTCTCTTGGAACCACGCCAGCAGCTGGGCTGGCAACTGATGGCAAACGCTGGCACCCACGACCCCTGAGAATAAAGCACGTGTTCCATGAGCAACCCCGTCTCCTGAAGTATATCATCTAACCATCGAGAGAACCAATCAACATGTGGGTTTGTTAAAAGTAGTGTCAACACGCCCATGTGGGAAAGGATAATCTGTCTCTGCATAAATATTTGGGGTAATTAATCCTACTTGGTGAAGGCTAGTGCAGCTGGGCAAAGGGAGGTGGAAGGGAGGACATAACCAAGAATTTCACTCACAATCCTCCTTTTTTTCCCCTCTCAAACTGAATGTGAACCAAAACATTCTGAATGTACCGAGATATGTAGGTATTTTCAGGTTTCTGAAAGAGCAGAATCAGCAGTGGCAGATGACAAGGGGCAGCTCTTAAATGCTTTCCAGTCATCTCAAGTGAAATCATTAGAAGTGTGTGCTTTGGAGCAATCTAAAATCACATGTTCCAACATCATTAAGTGTCTGAATTTACCACAGTCACATATTTTTAAGCTTGCTCAAAACTTTTTTCCCTTGAGTTGATGAATGTGTCCTTTGACACTGAATCCTTCCTCAATAGCTTCAGCTTCTGTGGAGTGACATCTAAATCCTGAACCATTCTCTACAAGAATAAATGCAGATGGACACCTGGGTTCCAGTGAAGGACCTGCCACTGGTTTTGGCCCAAAGCAAAATTAATTAGTGTTCTTTCTTCACTCTGTGCTGTGATAATAGGGTATCCAGATTATTTTTCTGCCAAATAGATGTGTGAATGTAACAAAATCAAATATCAGAAAACCAAACTTCATGATATAAAGACTTCCATCAACTTCTTGGACTGTTTCCAGAACTCATTTCTGAAAGTAATTTGCCACTATCTGGATACTCAGAAACATCAAAAACGCGGCATAATAATTGCAAAAATTTGGGATGCATAAGACAGTTTCAGTAGGAGCAAATGAAAAATACTTCTCACCACTATTCCCAGCTCCTCTTCACAGATGAGGAACTCAGGCTGTCTGGTTTCATGTGAAGAAGCAAAGATCTGATGCAATATAATGAGGATAAATCTTCCTGGAAAGAAGGACCTGAAAAAAACCCCAAGAAGCAAAAAACAAACAACCAACCCCCCTCAAAAATCAAAACCCCCAACAAAGAAACAAAAAACCAAGCACAACAAAATATTCAGTGATTTCCATTGAATGTTTTGAAAGGCTTGTGACAAGAACTCCATGTATTATGTTAACTGCTCTTTCCTCCATCAAATAGAATGTCAGAGCTGAAAGATGTAGCTGATTTCAAGACTAATTAAAAAAAAGGTAATATCACCTGCGCCTCAAAATGCAAAATGAAAAATATTTGCCTCTGCAAAACATACTTAAAGACTACATTTCAAACTAGTTTCTATGACTACCAACAATGTGCTTCAGGTTATTTGCTTTAAAATGTCATCATCCTGCCATCGTGTGCCAATTTGAGGTACTGCTCACTAAGTGTGTATTTAATTTTGAAGTCATGGCTCAGTTTTAAAACTTGGACATTCTATCACTAGAAAAATGCATGCTGCAATATAAATAACAGTGTTCAAGCACTTGTAATTATAAAATTGCTATTATGCTGAAGGAGAACAATTAATGCATATATAAAAAGTGATACAATTACTGGTTTTGCTTCTTTAACTTTGGAATCAATACTCTGTAATATAAAACAGTTGAGAAACCAACAGTTAAACTGATAACATTGGTAACCTTAACATCTTATGTGAAGAAAAAAGAACAATTTCAGTGTTGGACTTTTCCTCCTTTGTCTTAGTCTCATTCAATTCCAAACTGTGCAGAAAGTGGCTCACCTTGCCCCCTCCTGCTGTATTAAGTCAGCTGTATGAGGTATGCCACATCAGATTATTCAGTTTTAGCAGACTACATATAGCACAAGATGGGAAAAGGAGGGAAGTCTGCTCTTCTTTCTGCTTAGGCTGCAGAACCCAAAATCTCTTTCAGTGTCTGGGTGAATGATTGGGTCCTTTTAGGTAAAAAATCAGTGCTAAACAAAAACAATTCAAAGAGCTGTTACACAGCCAGCCTGCTGTGTTCACAGATGTTAGTTATACCAATAAATCTGAGTTGTGACTTGATAATAGTGCTGACTAGGTGGCTGGTGAAGAAAGCCCTGTTATAAGTTTGAAAACAGGCTGGTAGAAGTCACACAGGTAATCTAGACTAGTCTCCTCCTCTGCCCAGAGCAGGAACATCTACATGAGTATAGTTTTATCAGATATCATCCACTCTACCAGTTGTTTGTTAAGCTTGTTCTCAAAAACTTACTAGTGATGGGGACCAAGCATTTTTTCAGAGAAATCTGTTTAGTGCTTCCTGGCTCTTAGTTTCTTACTTTTATGATTTTGTTTGTTTTTATTCTGAAGAATCTCTGCAACCGTGTGTTGTGTGTCTCTTCCCCATGTTCTGCTTTGGTATGTTACCATTTAATTCATAACATGCATAGTGTTTCTCTTTATCTGAAAGCATTTCATGGGTGCATTTCTATTCTCAGCAATTCAAATGCATTGCATGTGCCAGAATGGTTGGGCTGCTGGAAAATGTATCATGTGTTGTTTCCTTCTTTGATCTTTAGAACTGGTATTGCCCAAAAGCCTACCTTATGTGTGCATTTTCTGATGTGTAACCATGTTTAAAACATCACGATACTGAAGTTCACACATCTGCAAATATTCGTCTGCTTGTGCAAAGTGGGAGGTATGGAATTCCCCCTACAGGTCTGCAAATAAACTTTGCAAGCTGCAGACTGAGTGGGCCTTTACACTTTTTAGCATGTGCTACATCATTCATGCTTTAATGTGAAATGCTTTCATGAGGCAGAGAACAGCTCACTCTACCAGTCCTGTGTGCCACTAGGTGTCTGGCACTTACAGGGTGTGCTCGTGCACTGTCTATGCAGAAGGTCCCTGGGTCCAAGCTGAAGCATCAGACCACAGTTAATCTGTTAGCCCAGCCCCTGGCTCTGTATTAGGATGACTTAACAAACTTCCTTCAAGATATCAGCAGGTCTTGGTCTAATGACCCTAACTTGTTCAGCAAAATTCTTCCTCATCCTCTCTGAAACTTCCAGTCGAACAACTGAATAGAAAATACTACATATCTGGACCCGTAGAGCTAGCCCTCAAAGAGAACCCAAACAGATCCAGTCAGCACAAGCCACTCACAAACGCTCTGATCTAGAGCCCATGTTCTGGACTGAACACAGTGTGACTTTAGGCCAAGGCATGCTGGAATATCCATCCTCAACCCTGGCCTTCTCTGAGAGCATTTAGTTCTGCTGACTGTAGGTATTACTGACCAAGAGTGGGGGCAGGCCCCTCAGGAAATTCCTTAAAATGCGTTCAGGGTAGGAATGGAAGGAGATGAAGCCCTCCTCAGTGAGGTCCTGGAGAACTGTGCTGGGAAGCCACAACTTCACCAACTGACCCAGGGCATCCTCATGCAGTATCTAAAAGAAGGCATCAGAAGGAATGAGGGATACAGACAGCAACATTTCCAAACTTCTCCTCCACCACATACAACAATGCCATTCATTGAGTTGATTGGATCAATTGGATGATTAACAGCTACCTAAATCTGAGGAAGAGTATTATCTAAGCCAATAAAGAGAAGCAAGCATAATGGGAAATTGGTAGCTACTGAGTCAAAAAAACAGTTTTGCTGAAGGTGGAAGCTGACTTTGAGTGTACAGGCCTTTTCCAAGAAAATACACACCTGAAAAGACAATGTAAGGTTTCCACCACAGCATCCAGGAGCAACGTTTTTATTCAAATCTCCAAAGCAAGAATAGCTAATCCTCTGCATCAGTAGATGCTGACCCAGCCTCAAGGCCTGCCTTCAACACTTACTGCCCAAACTGCCCTGGGACAGTAAAATACCCTGCACAATTCCCAGCATGCTAATGTGCTGCACAATCACAGTGTAACTGGCTGTGAATAATGGGCTGAATTATATTCAGGAAATATTTTCTTACAACTAGCATAGCCACCCCACCCCCCCCGCCAAAAATCAACAAATCCCAAATTAGTCTGGAACCTTTGGAGAGCAATAAAAAGTCTACAGCTTTGACATTGCTCTTAACTTCTTCTAAAGAACAGGAAAATAATTTCCTGTAGGCGTGATCCATGATTAAGAAAATAGTTTGAAGGGAATTTTTGTTTCCATTTTACTGGAAATTTTCAAATGTCTTTGAGGAAACCAGCCTCAGCTCGGCGGCATCAGTGAGCTGCTTCAACCCCCTGCAGTCCAAGCCCTCCTGGTGAGCTTAGCAAGAAACATGAGCTTCTTTTCTTTTATCTACACCAACACATCCTTACTGCTGGAACTACAAAACACTTCCAACCTTCAGCCAAATTAAAAACACCCAGATATTTTGATTTTTATCTTGAGGGATAACACAGACAAAAAGTCACCTGAACATTCTGCATTCAAGCTGAAATGTGAAGCTCCTATTTCACATGCAATTAGTGCTGTCTGAAGTACACATTAGCTTTTTTTGCTTTTGGAGGTCGCAGATTATCTTTGTTGCAATTTATCCATTACTCCAGAGATATGCCATTCTGAGAGATAATACACATAAACTTTATTTAATCAGCTGCACAATTCTCACTGTAGCTAAAATTCTACTGAGGAAAAACAAACCAAAACAAAACCCCAAAACAAAACTGCCTTAGTTCTACAGCAAATCATCAACACTTCCCAGTAAAGTGATCAAGGAACAAAAACCATTTGACCTTTGTGGACAAAAATACCAAACTTTTTGATACTGGCATTAATCTCCGTTTCTCTGCAACTGTTTGAACAATGGTATCCCTGCTCTCTGACCTGCTGTCTAAGTCGTATTTGATTTTCTGCTGGTTCTTTTATTTTTCCCTTCTACGTTAATAGGAAGTTTGAGGTGTTTGTTTCTGGAATCATATTTAAATGTGGTTTTGTTGAGGCTGATGCATGCTGCCTGCTACTATTTGTTGTTTCAATCCTCACAGTAGTTCATATTGTTTTAGTTTGTGGGGTGGTTTGACCATGCTGGATTGCTAGGTACCCAGCAAGCTACTCTATCACTCTCCTCCTCAGATGGACGGGGAAGAGAATAAAAAACAAAAGATTCGTGAGTCGAGAAAAGGGCACGGAGAAATCACTCACCAGTTACTCTCATGGGCAGAACACGCTTGACTTAGGGAAATTGGTCTAATTTATTACTTATCAAAATCAGCATAGGATAATGAGAAATAAAACAGATCTTAAAAGCACCTTCCTCACATCCCCTCCTCTTTCCTGGGCTAAGCTTTATTCCTGATTCTCTACTTGCTCCCTGCCAACAGTGCGGGGAGACAGGGAATGGGTGTTACAGTCAGTTCATCACATTTTGGTTTTGCCACTGCTTCCTCCTCAGGGAGAGGACTCCCTCCTCTGCTCCAGTATGAGGTCTCTCCAATGGGAGACAGTCCTCCACAAATGTCTCCACTGAGAGCCCTTCCTACAGGCTACAGTTCTTCACAAACTGTCCCCATGTGGGTCCCTTTCCATGGGGTGCAGTCCTTCAAGAACAGCCTGCTCCAAGTATGTGTCCTGTGGGATCACAAGTCCTGCCAGCAAACCTGCTCCACAGGGGCTCCTCTCTCAAGGGGTCCACAGATCCTGCCAGAAGCCTGTTCCAGCACAGGCTTCCCACAGGGTCACAGCCACCTTCAGGAAGCCACCTGCTGTGGTCCTCCACAGTCTGCAGGTGCATCTTTGTTCCACTGTGGACCTCTCAAACCTACATTTGAGACTTAGCACATTGGAAGGCAGAGAGGGGAGGGAAATACTTGCACAATCTGAAATCTGGAGAACCAAAGAGAGTTGTACCAGACGCCCACAAGCTGTAAACCCAGAAGACTTCTGGTGACCAAGTGGCCACTCCCTGCAGCTATGGACTGTGTTTACTTGAAGCTCAAAAAGAAGAGAAAATATACATTTGAAAGAATACTCTAATATATGACTTTTTATTCATATTCACTGAGAGGAGATGAATTTAAAGGAAACTCAGAACTCCATTTGGAGGCCACAAACCATGGGCAAACAATAAAAACTGCTGAAGTTCTAGGCTTATGTAGGTCAGGTAAAACTACATGGTAAAACTGGTCTATCGTTGCAAGTATGTATCTGCAAGAAATTAGAGGAACCAACTCTTCTGATTTACTCAGATAATTTTTGGTTTTGCCTGAAAGACTGAATAATGTACTTACATACAAATGATGCAAGATCAAACCCAGCTGAGCCCACCCCATTTCCCACTTGAATACACTGTGCAAGACATGCACAGCAGTACAGAGGAACACAGTCTGGGGTACCATCAATGTCCTACTAGCTTTTACTACCATAGCATCTCTGCTACTTGGAGTATAACACAGATAAAGTGCAAAAACTCTCAGGTACATTAAGGAAATAAGGATGGAAATTATTGATTTTGTGAAAACACCATTTCCCAGACACTCTACAAGAATTACTGCAAGTGTAGCTTTTGTTGCTGGGATAATTTCTGTTATAGTAGTTGACATAAAGAATAATTTATGAGAGCTATAATATGCATACATGAGTGCAGTTGTATAACAGCATTTGCTGAGCATTTGCCTTTGTTGTGCTAATGGAGTTTTTGGCTTTCTTCTATTTTCATTGTCAAGTCACTCATCTAAGACAGTCACAGCAGTCATTTACATGGACTGACTAAGTTTACACAGCAGTTTGTGTCATGATGCAAAGGATCCTGTCTAGTGACAGATGCAAGGGGAATTTCTGTAAGCAGAATGCAATCAGTGAACAGAAACATACACAGCAATTCGAGCAATAATGGTTAGGGTTTCTCTGTGGTTTACAGTGACCTATTTCATTTCTGATTATAGTTGCTAAGAGCAGCAGTTTCAATGATACAACAGCACTGATGCTGTCATCTGGTGCTTCCAGCCTCAGGGTGCTCCTAGAGCACTCCTCACACCAGCACAGAACAGGTCTGCAGATCTCTGTGTGGGTTTGGGGCGCACCTCTTGCTTTGTCCTTTGTGGCAAAAAGCCAATTTCAACACTAATGCTTCCAGAATAAGCTATGCAAAGATTTGGTGACCATCATACCAGCAGTCTGCCTGTGCCTGTCTGAGAGGTGATGACCAGGACATGCTGTCCTGGATGACTGGTGATGCACGCTACCTCCTGGCTTCTCCCTCCAAAGTTATTTTGCGCTAGACCTTCAAACTCTGCCATCAGTGGTTGAGTTTTGTTCTGCCAGCAGCAAAATTACTGCACAGCACTTAGACTGCTGCACAGTCCCAGCGGTGCCAAGGGCCCGACAGTCTTTTTGCCAGGTTGATGGATAATGACAATGCAAGTGAGAGGGAGCCTTGCCACTGCTCAGCTTTAGGTAACTCAGAACCTACTACCTGCTCTAGGAGGCTGGTCTTCTCCTAATGTTAATAAAGAGAGAGGCAAATCTTCCCAAAATGCAATCCAGAAGAGGAGCCAAAATTAAATACGTAGGAGTGCTTATGTCCCTGCCAGCTGTTCACTTTGTAGAGAAGTCCATGGTATTTTACCTTCACCAACACCTTTGTGTCTGAGGTAACACTGAGTCGTTCTGAGGGAGTGCTGGCCTTTTTTTGGGAATGAAATGAGGTGCTTGTTCTAGCAAGCCTTGTTATAACAGCATTGTGCACTTGCATATTCCCTCCAAAACCAGCCTAATCTGCCTTGCATCCAAATATCTAAGTCTCCAGATGTAATGTTTCCACTCATATTCTCCAGAACTCATAACTATATATATATATGTGGGATGAATATTCAACACTGTAATCTTGGCATTCCCCAGACTAGTTTAGGGATGACAAATATAACTTTTGATCACACTCTGTTCATGTGGAAAAGTTAGAACAGCTGCTGCTATTTCAGTTCTCACAGGCATGGAGTTAAATTACCTACAAATAGACACAGCAAGTATAACCCAGAAGGCAGAGAGCCCTGGGTGGGGTGCTGTGCCACCTGCCTCCCCAAAGACACAAGGGCTTGCAAGGGGATGCCTGCAAGACAAGCTACAAAGCTGCCTTCTGTAGTGCTTGCATTAGGGGAAACACCTCCCTCTCACCCCTTTAGAGTTGGAACAAAAGTTTCCGGAGCACCTTCATGCCTTTTGTTTGTTGGGAGTTTTTTTATGCATTTTAAGGACTAAAGAAGTAGAGATGAAAATCTTATCCAAGAAGATTATTTGACTGTATAAAGAACTCAAGGTCAAAATGGTGAAATAGATAAACCTTGGTGTAACAATTTTGAAATATGATTCATACGGGTAAAAGAATGGGAAAGCAAAACACATTCATCTTGGCATTTAGAGTTTTATTCTGTTCCCCCAATTTCCTTGACAAATCTCCTGGTCCTACCTCATAAACTGTAAGTATGCATCTGCATAACAATAGTAGCTAAACTCCAGCAGCTGTGCAAAGAAGTAAATATTCTTCCACAGAGTCAGTAAGCTCATTTTTAATGGTATGTGGGATATTTTATTTCTGAGAAAGTAATTTATTTTGTTAGCAAAAATATGAAGATAAGCTCTTAGAAATACCTGCATAAATCTATCTTCTAACTTCTGCCCTTTTCCACTTTCCTACTAGCTTCTCTCCTGGCAGTCAGCAGAAACATCACATGATTTATACAGCCAGCAGCACTATAGGCAATGCAAAATGGATTTCAATAGAGGAACAGAGAAAAACCTGATGAAGGAAGTAGATAGGACCCTTTAGAAAAAAATTAAACAGAAAACAGTTTTAGAAAAAGCAAATTATAAACAAAATAATACAATTCTGTAAGACAAAAAAAGGACAAGACTTTTTGGAAAACTGAAGTGAAAAATTATTTGCTCAAAAATAATTTGTGCCTTGAAGAAATTATTAATTATTAATAGAGAGTTGGACAATAAAGATGGAAGGAACTTAGGAGGTCATCTAGCTTATTTCCTTGGTTCCTTGGTATTTTGAACTGTCTGAGCTCTTTCAGCACAAGAACTGCCTTTGAGATGTATTTCTAAGATTTTCTCTGCTACAGATGTTCATGCAACACATCTGAACAAAATTAAAGAGGTATCCTAAACTAAGCTGAAGCTTTCATCCCAGGTGAGATTTCATTTAGTGTTGTATATGTTCCATCAGGCAGGTCAGAATAAATATAACAATTAAGCAAAACAATGTTTAGTCCAGTTTTACACCCAATTGTAATATTATTGTTCTAATTACTGTCAATCTGTATCATTCTACATGGACTGCTAAAGAGGGGCCTTCAGTTTGTCATTGTTGCAAGTCACTGAAAGAGCTTGATTGCAAAGGTAAGAATACGTGTTTCTCACTACACAGCTCCCATTTTCCTATATTTCTTTGAGATGACAGCAGGCAACTCAACCTGGAAAATGAACTGGAATACAATTCATACGAATGTCAACCAGGTATTGGTTCAGCACATTTTTGCAGCATGAGTGTTAAGAGCCATGCATTGTAAATGTTCTGCAACTCACTGGACTGTGAAACTACTTGGAAAGCAAACCTTGAAATTTTGCTTATGAAGCATTTACACTGATAAATTTAATTTTGCATGTCTTTCAGGTAACAAGAAATGTACATTAAAGTTTTGAAACAATGGCAAGTGCAGAGGAAATTACAAAATCAACAACATAATTCTTATTGACAGTTTCCTATCTGTCCTAATTCTCTGCTCATTTTAGGTCTATTTTTCCATTTTGTGGAGACTGATATTTAGAAAATAACTTCAAGCTTTAATTCCACAGAATATATAGACAGCACAAACTGTTCTCAGGAATACAGTTATTCTGTCAGGGAAGATATCAACTATTGGTTTAAAGTGTTTAAACATTTCCCATATTTATTCATGCAGCAGAGAATGCAGCAACATAAATATTTGCATAAACATAAATCAGTGGAGACATGATTTTTTTTTAAAAAAAGCAATCTTAAGAGGCAGGTAGTCTTTTGCTTTACCTGTTGTTTTCCACTCTTTAATCAAAGAATGCATCCCAGAAATCTATATTAGATTCTGATCCTGCAAATACTTGCAATATGTTTAAGGTCAAGCACCTTATTCCACTGATTAGTCAATTTAGCTCTGTGTAGGATGAAATTGCACAATGGGAATCCTTCCCAGTGCTCATCTTGCTGTTCTTTCAGGCTTTGATACTGAGATGGGACAAAACCAATTGCAATACAGCTCTAAGTCAGGATGTTCCCTCTGGAGGTCAAGAAAGAAAAGAATTTTTGTTCTTATGAGTAAAAGTTAAATTACCTTAAAAATACTCTTAACTCATACTACTGTTTTAGACCCCCCCCCCCAAAGACTTACTACAGAAGATGAGAAAAGAAGCTTTTGTGTTTCCTGTTTATCTTGGTGTCCTAAACTGATCACTATCCCAAAAACCATGGGGAAAACTTATAAGAACCTAAGAAGTTCTCTTATAGAATGGAACTGCTTTTAAAAGTTGCACAGTCTGTTGTTTAAAGAAACTTGGACCAGAGTGGTCAGCTAAAAAAGACATCTGTACTAATACCCTGATTCCAGAGGCACCAGGAGGCAATGAGCTGGAACAATGTTTTTGACTCTGTGACATCCAAGTACCATTCTAAAAAATCCATGACCTTGAATTAAGAGAAGGCAAATGTGTTTAAATTTACTACATAATGATCCAAAAGTTCTTAGTCTGAAAATTAAAAAATTGAAAATCATTTACATGGAAAATGTCCAGGCAAAAATATATCAATCATAGATTCCAAGTTTGACAGAAACAGTGGCTCTCTGAATCACTACATGAAAAAATTTTGTGTTTTGACTTAGACCTCACACCAAAAGTCAAACCAGTGTCCATATATGAAAACTTCTTTCTCCTAACTTGCCTGACTTACAAAGATACAAATGTCTATGAGATGCCTAATCCCCTGCCTACTTAAATCTACCATGGTTTTCTCTTGAGCCTCCTTGGTTCAGACTTCCAAAGGATTATTCTAAGACATAATAAAAGAAGATGTTATCAAGAAGATGTCATACTCCGCATCCTTATTTGTTCCCTAGATGATGACCATTACATTATAGCATTGAGAAAACTGTAACACCAGAATGCTCTGATAAATAGGCAGAGCTAAAAACTCCATAGAACAAGCTTTGTTCTGCATTATTGCCAATACATAAAATACATCATGAGCATCCATGCTATTATCTATGCAGAATATTAGGAAATATTGTACTGGGTTTTCCTGGGAGGGAAAAGCAGCTGTTCTGGGGCTGTGTTTTGTATTTGTGATAAAAGCAGTGTTGACAGCACACCAATGCTTTGGCTGTGGCTGAGTGGTGCTTACACAGCACTAAGGTTTTTCTGCTTCTCATGCTGCCCTGACAGCAAGCAGGTTGGTGGTGGGCACAAGTCTGAGAGAGGATCCAGACAGGACAACTGAGCCTGACTGGTCATGGGTATGGGTATGGGCATGGGTATGGGTATGGGTATGGGTATGGATATCCCACACCATATACGATGTGCATTTGTCTTCCCAAGTCACTGTTACACATGATGGAGCCCTGCTTTCCTGGAGATGGCTGAACATCTGAGGGCCTGTGGGAAGTGGGAAATGAATTCATTGTTTTGCTTTGCTTTTGGGCATAACTTTAGCTTTTACCTCTTATTCTGTCCTTATCTCAAGTCACACTTTTAACCTCACCTTGAATGTTGTGTGTAGTTTCGGTCAACACAAAATAAGGAAGGCATCAAGCTGCTACAGAGTGTCCAAAAGAGGGTAATAAAGATGGTGAAGGGCCTTGAGGGGAAGATGAGTGAAGAGCAGCTGAGGTCCCTTGGTCTGTTCAGCCTGGAGAAGAGGAGACTGAGGGGAGACCTCACTGCAGTCTGCAACTTCCTTGTGAGGGAAAAAGGAGAGACAGATACTGATCTCCTCTCTGAGGTGACCAGGGACAGGACCCAAGGAAATGGCCTGAAGTTGTCTCAGGGGACATTTAGGTTGGGTATTAGAGGGTGGTTGGGCACTGGAACAGGCTCCCCAGGGAAGTGGTCACAGCACCAAGCCTGGCAGAGTAAAAGAAGCATTTGAACAATGCTCTCAGGCACATGGTGTGACTCTTGGGATGGTCCTGTGCAGAGCCAGGAGCTGGACTCAATGATCCTTGTGGTCTCTTCCAACTCAGCTTATTCTGTGGTTCTGTGATTCTCACCCCTATTGTGAGGGGAGCATGTGAGCTCCTGGGTAGGACTTGGCTGCCTGCTGGCATCAAACTGTGACAAATATCCATGTTGCAATGCTGCTTGAGGTTTTTATTCCTCATCCTGGTAAAGATCCATACACTCACAGGTATTCCAGCACCTGATTCACAGTGAAGTTGAGTCATATATTGGAAACTAGACACCATTTAAAATCTGAGCCTTGGGCTCTTACTACTTCATATGAAAACCATGAAAATCTACAGGGGACAGCAGACACTTTGTTAGTTGAAATTTTGGTTTCAAGACTCTTAAAATTTATATGAGCAAGATGGAAATGTTTATTTTGATCTCCAGGTGAAGTAATTTAAAAAAACTATTCCTTCTCCCCATCTTTTGGCATATCCATACTGAAAAATACTCACAGATATTCTGACATTAAAAGCCACGCAAAGACAGAAACAGTACTTTGTTTTGCTGCTCTCTGGAAGAAAATCTTTGACGTTTATCCTAACAGGGCTGTAATAGCCTTGCTGAAATCATTCTGACTGGAGAATGCAAACACTGAACCTGTACTTGTTGAAGACTCACAAGAGCTGAACAGAAATATTCAAAACAGAAAAAAGGCAATTTTGAAGTTGTATCTTGAAGTAAAAGACTAAAGTTACATACTTAAAGGCTAAACTTGAGAAAAAATTTAAATTACTGACATGGAGAACACGTGAAATGGACAAATCAGACCACTGGATTCCTACAGTGTGTAAAAACATTAATGGCTAAGATTTTTGAGAAAGTAAATCTCATGAGCTTGAAATTAAGTTCTGATATGTTGTTTTATTCCACAGTGGAAGTTATCTTATGCTTTTCAGAGCAATAAGCATGTGATATATAAACAAAAGAGAATGATGAGGAGTGATATTGATTTGATCTATAGTCCTTTGAATCAAAAGTCCTAAAAGTGACCTTAAAAAGAAACAAACAACAAATCAGACAACAAGTAAAACAAAAAAACCCCAACAACCAACAAAACAAAAACAAAAAACCCCACCCAAACAAACAAAAATACCCAAAATAAACCAAACAAAACCCAAAACAAACAAGCAAACACCACAAACAAACAAAAAACCACATCAAAACCAAACAAAAATAACCCAGAGACAGAAATATTGCCAGATGAGAGCTGGGAAAGGCTCTCACAATACTATCCAAAACAGTATCCAATGTACCGTTGAGTTTAAAACAAACAAACAACAAAAAATCTAGGCCAAACCTAGATTTTCCACTTGCTAGTGGAAAGAAAAAGTGCTGTAGTTTGAAAGAAAACCCAACAAAACTGACAGTAACAAAACTTATATGTCTACTGGCAATTATTAAACAGCATCAAGAAAAATTTCCAGGCAAAAAAATTTCAATTTTCTGAATGTTTTACCATTAGGAGAATCGCAAGCATTATTTTGACTTGGATCAATTAGCACCTTCACAAATGACTTACAGGCACATCTCAGAAGTCAGCTCCTACCATGATTATTCCCTGTAGGCAGATCGAATGCAATCATCCTTTTTTCTGGAGGCTAAACTAGTTTAACAGTTGGACATGGGCTATTCTGTGCTACTTGGTCTCAGTGTTGGGGAACATTCCCAGACATGTTTATTTTATGAATACCAACGTAGCCAAATATTACAGGTTATGGGTAGCTGAAGTTGAAATTATTACAAGAATGTGGCCTGCAGAGATTTAAAAGCAGTTGATAAACAACAGGAGCATATGAACTGATAAGCTGTCCAAGCGATGGAAGAGACCCAGGGGACGCTGCAAAATATTTTCTCTTGCAAGGGCAACTTCTTGGCAAACCATACATTTAGCTACAATATTTATTTTGTCACTGCAGCTAAAAGGCAACAGAATAAGGCTGTATTTATGGAAATAGAAGGGGAAAACTAAAAGTCTCCTAATGACCAAAAAAGAAATTCATACTTATCACATGGAAGGCATTGCAATCCTCTTCAAAATGCTTAGAAAAATACTTTTGTTGTTGTTGTTGTTAATTATTATTGTATTATTCCTTCTCTCCTTTTTACATATGAGAGCTTTTCTTCCATATGTGCTTAATTCCTGGGTAACTTCTATCTTGAGTGACTAGGAAATCTGTGTGTATGAGATTGCACAAATTGTCAAGCAATATATCTGCTTAGTAAAGTTTCAGGACAGCTTGATCTGTTAGAGACATTGGTTCTGTTTAGATTAGACTAGTGAAACATAAACAGCACAACACATTCACTTAGAACATCAAAGAGTTCCTGCTTGTGATGATGGCAGTCTAACCTTGTCTTTCAGATTGCTGAAGGCTGTTGGCAGAAAAGACAGGGTTTTAGAATATAGGTAGAAATTAGGTTGAATCAGTCAGATTAAAGAGGAAACAGGACTGGTTCCATTTCCAGTGGCACATTTACTCTGTGTTTTCAGCAGGTGAGCCCAGAAACAAGATCTCACATCTTTGATGTTGATTAAAAAGTTTACACTACAGATCTCAAAGCTCCAGACAGCAAATGATGGGATTCACTGATTCAGCTGTGAGTTATGTCTGCAGTCCTGCAGAGAGCAGGGAGCTAGGCAGGAACAGCAAGAACAGGTCAGGGACTGCCTCATCACCTCCTGAAGGAGACACCTTTTATATGATCAGATGAACTGCACTGGAATTTCCACTGCTGGGACTCTGCTGGGAACCAAAACCACCAGACAATTACAGTTAGGTGAGCTCAGCCAGAGCAATGGTGTGGAGAGGAGAGTCACTGCAGTGCACCCTCACAGGAGGTACACACACACACACACACAAGTCCAGGACAACTAGTCAGACCCTAGAACATGCTATGTACTGCCCAGGAACAACATAAAGGTTAGGCACACACCCCTTCTCAGCACAGGCTTCGTTTTAGTACCAACCTAAAGCCCCTAACCTGCAGCCAGAAAAGTTGGCAGATAGACTGATAATCCTGATCAGTACGGGCACTGGAAGTTACAGGAACCTCAAGAAGTTTCAGACATTTGGAAAACAAAAATATTTATGGCTTTATGAAAGGTATGTGTTTTACATAAGAAATGTCTCACGTATGAGCACAAAGACACCCCGTTTCTTCAGGCACTGGAATTTGCAGTGTGTGCACACAACATACCAGGTAATACTGTAATCGTGGATCTGACCTCCCAAAGTGGTTGCTTCACTTGGATTAAATCTAGAGCTATCTGAAACCAACCCATGTCTTACAGGAACAATTAGTACCATGGCATGTGTAGAAAGGTCAGAAAAGGGCTGGAGAGACAATACAGAAGTAGGCCTGCAGATAGCACCACATGCACCCTGTGCTTTAACAGCAGGAAATCAGGCAGGCTGGGGCAGCTGTTTGCATTTCCCCTTCATACTCCTGTGACTACTTAAAAAAAGAGCACAATGTGAGAGGTGTTAGTACCACTGATGTGCATTCTGCTGTACACATGGCTGACACTGTTCATTATGTGCTTTTTGTGTCACAGCCAAACTGAAAATACTTTTGCTTGTAAAAGTCAACAAAACCATGGAACTGTGAAGCGTCTGAAACACACGGCATTTATTAAATGTTTGTGGGTTGTCAGACAGGAAGACTGCATAATACTGCAAGGAAAAACAAGCTAGAGAAAGCAGATGCCTTAACAGTTACTAATTAGAATCTAATTACTCTTTCAATTACCTTTACTCAGCACTCTAGGTCCCTAAGCCACTACTGACAGACATCAGCTGTCCATGTGGCATCCTCATCTGGCACAAACCGTATTGAGTGTAAAATCACAGCAGACACTGTTCCCCCAGTGTTAGCAGCAAGCCTTTCAAACTCCCTGCAGTAGCAAAGTATGCTGAATATTTCATAGGATGCATTCAGAGCTGGTATCTCCTTCTTCAGGCAGTACAAATACCATATTTCTGCAGGATTGCATTGCTGCAGAGCTGTGTGCCAGTGATTACATTCTATGGACAAACACAGACGGCCAAATCACAGTCATGCTGGACTAGACATGGATTCCCCCATCCTTTTACGTGAGTTCAGACCCCTGCTGTTACAGGCAATTTTGTCACAGGTTATCATCTAGCATCAATCCCTTCCTTACTTAAAAACAGAGAAGGTTCCTTGCACACTGAAGGAATGAAATATAAATACAATCCTTATTCCTCCAGAGTGAGTTTTCCTCTATATATTCTAAGGAATTGAAAATCACCAAATCCCTGTCATCTAGAGATCTCTGTATACCTGTTATTATTTTTCATAGTTCTTACAGTGCCTGCAGTCCTCCCACAGCTACAGAATCCCTTCAGAGTGGGTCTGTAGATGTTTACACTGTGAGCAAGACCACGCTGCCACAAGCACACAGCATAAGCACATAAAAAACCATAAATAATCTCGATTTACAGATGAGGAACAAAAGCTGAGAGACAGTTCCCCCAAAACATGAGAGACTCAACCTCAGACTTCCTTCTTTCACATTTACTCTGGGTCCATCCTTCTTTCCCCAGAAGGATGGGCCTCCTTGCTTGTAAATAAACCCATCTTAGTTTTGTTGGAATGTGAATTTTTGAAGCACCCAGAGCAGTAAGACCTTTTGACACATAAAGGGTTAGTCAGCATTAAAAAGAGTATCTGAGTGTGGCTTTATCATGTGAGTTATCATGGGAGTGTGTCAGGGACTTAATATTATAATTTATGGCTTAAACATCTTCATGAAGGACATTTGCTTATTATAGCAAAGCTGTATAAAAGCTGCAGAGAAGGCCACCACACCCTGAATAGGCCGTCTGACTGAGGGCCTGAGCTCTGAAGATAACATTGGCTCAGGTCTGGGCTGGGGGAAGAAGAATACATTCACAGAGGGATCAAGCTGAGCACCATGGGGGTGGAGACCACAGCCCCGGGGCTATCAGCTCGCACAGACCCTTGCACCAAAGGGTGGGGAGAGGAAAAGAGGTTTTGAGAGTGTGCTGAAAACGCCTCTGGTCACAGGCAGTGAACACCCACCCTCTGCTGTGCACAGAAGCTCAGCTGTGGGGCCCCTTCAGCCCAGGAACAGCTGCATCCACATCGAGGACAGAGGGACCATCAAGGCCCACCAAAGGTTCCCCCAAAAGGGGTCCCCAGACCCTGCAGCAGAGCACTGGAACATGCTACAACAGGTCCACAGTGCTGCAGGGGACAGTGTCAAACCTGCCCTCCCCAGGGAGGCACTTGGCCATTCCCACCTGGCCAAAACCCATGGGATTCTATACTTTTTGGTGGGGAACTCTCAGCACCAAGAAGACCAGATGGGGGGAAGCCATGAGTTCTCATTAGGACCCCTGGAAAGGTGATTTGTTTCCACCTAACCCCTGTCACTCTCCCTGCCCTCCCACCCACCCCCCCATGCACAACTCTCTCTTTCTCTCTCTCTCTTTCTTTCTTTCTCTCTCTCTCTCTTCCTTTCCCTCTTTCCCTCTTTAATAAAATATATCAAATTTTTGGCACCATCTAATCTCACTTGGTTTTAATCATGATTCTTGGGTATATTTCAAACCTTTCTGGATTCGATTTGTTTTAGTCACAGAAACTTAGTTTCCCTTACTCTTCTGTGTTTAAACCAGTTCATAACAGTGGTGGTACCACTCACCTGTGAGTGCAGTGCTATTGCTGCAGCCCACAACGGCCACGCAAGGAAATTGCCCTTGTTTTTCATGTATCCTGCTCTACCAGGCAGCACACACATGCTGCAAGCTCTTTTGGAGGCAATTTGACCAGGCTTCACTTTGGGTCTACCTTTTTCTGATCAGTTTATCAGAGCATTCCTCTTTGTCCCCAGAGGAGAGAGTCTATAATCCAGCAGGACACTGGTGGGCACTCTGGAGGGCTGACGACTTGGCACTGAGATGTTCAGCCTGAAGGGAGAAGGAACTTAAATACCTGGTGATGAAAACGGAATAATGCTCCAGAGAGCAGGAAAGTTGTCCCTCAACCACTCCACAGCTAGAGAAGGCCTGCAGGTTCATGTGCCACAGAGTAATGGAAACTGTCCTTTTAGGAATACCCCATCATATTTGTAAAGCAAGAATACACGTGTATCCAAAATAAAAAGATTAAGAAGCAACAGGGAGTTGCTCAACATTCACTCTCTCAACTACATTGCTGAATTACTAAAACAGTTGCAAGCTAACTGGTGCCCTCTGGAAAAGCTTTCAAGTTGTGTTTGCGAGTTGGTATGGCTGGGAAACTCATCCAGTTTGGGTATCTCCACACTGTCAGAGGAAAAGAGGGTTTAGCTGTATGGACATGGACTATTCACAACACTCTGTCTCAGTGCCAACAAACAGACCCAGACATAATTTATTAGTACAGTTGCAGCTTAATTCTCTGCTAACTATGACCCATCAGCCTACTTGCCAAACTGCACAGCTCCTCTTCAGCTCTGGTGGAAATAAATAATAATTGGAAAAGGTCAAAGAGCAGAAAATAAAGTTTTGCAGAAAATAAAGTAAGTGATTCCCCTTACTTCTTGCATCTGCTACAGACCACAAGGCCAACAATCATTTGTCTTCCTCCACAAATCCCTCTTTGGGAAGAGGTGGTCAGGGAGACTACAAACTGTGTACTAAAATGCCCCATCCTGAGCACATTAATCAACCTCTCCTGTTAATAAGCCAAACTCGATTATCAATATGAAGAAGCTCCTAACAAGACACAGAGTTTTATTTTTAATTCTAAAGAGAGATGATTACTGATGTGCACACAAATAGGTCAAGCTAATATAAAGAATACACATAGAATATAAAGCAGTTTTCTAACCCAAAGCAGCCCCTTTATTAAACCCCCACTGTCAGCCTTGGATCAGGTTGTTTTCTTGTTACAGGCAAATGTGCATGTGGCAGCAGACCAGATCTTTCTTTGCCTTTTCTCCTGCTTCAAGTGAAAAGCCAGGCAAACTGCATTACAAAAGGAAAACAAACTGCCAGAGGAGAAGCAGCTCCACTGGAGAGATGGGAAAAACTCCTGCTGTCATGGGAGTTTTAAAAGATTCCTAATCCTGAGAAATCACTGTCCCTTTCAAAAAAAACCACCAAAAACCAGATATTGACCTTGGCAATACAAAGGATCCATTTTGAGAATAGGAAACGGGGAAAGAGAAAGATGTTCAGAATAAGTGCTGTACAAAAAGCTGCCTGTCTGCTTCCATGCCACCTAAAAACTTCCTTATATTTTCAGGGAACATTTTCATTTAATTTATTCTTATCTAGATTGTAACATACTGTTCTTCAAGAGATGGACAGAGGGATTCTCTTTCTGCAACCTACAACGTAACACCATATATTTTTACAATTTCGTAAGCAGTTTCCTCCAGTGAATATTACTCTGATAGTAAAATGAGTAAAAATGTTTAATTTTACATACTATTTAAGAAAATACTTTTCTTAGGGGGATACTGCACTACTTTATTAAGCCATTGTTTTGTGAAGATGCAGGAACTTACCTTGCTATACAGACCTCTCTGCTGAGTTCAGACTTCAATTATTTTTAATCAAAACTTTGAAATTTTCCAGAAACACTACCTGGAATTTCCTTCATGTATTCAAAGGAGAAGATAAATTAAGAAAGAGATAGAGGATTATTTTCTATTATTCTTATTAATTATTAATATTGACTAAATATATGTAGATTTTATTTGCCACCTATGAAGATGTTCATAAAGCGAAACTTTTAAGCAGTTTTCCTGCATTCTGTTAGATTTTTGAGATCTAAAACCCTTGAGCACATGAATACACTTGGAAAAAGAGAGAGGTTTTTTTGGTTAACCACAGCAAGGAGAGGATGTCACATACAGTGGAGGAGTTCTCTCTCATCCCTCTAGTTTGAAATATTTAGCATACTGATTTTTTCATCTAAGCATATTCTTAAGCCTTTAAGAAAGTTGGAGATTACTTAAGTAAGAGCTAAAGATTTAATGCATCTATATATGAACATACAATATAAAATCTTAAATTTATATAAGATTAAATTTTATTGTAATTATAAAATACAACTGGTTTTCATTTTATCTCCTCCAGTTCCAGTATCTTACAATAACATAATCCATCTAGTTCTAGAGTGGATGCCATCCATATTTTAATTTATTATTAAATCCCAAAACTGGTAAGCATACGTCAGAGGACACACATCTAAATATAACTCAGAGTTCTTGGAATCCATGTGAAGTTAACATTGGAATAATATTGACACAAGATAATAAACCTTTCTTATTGCTACTAATTTTTAATTGCAAAATTTCAGCCTTTCCAAATGCCAACTGAAAAATATTCGTGCAAGCTGCAGACTTCTGAAGTAGCAGCATGGCTTCTTGGTTTTCCTCCCTGCAAAAAACTAGTGCAGCATCTCAGAGTTAGTTTCACAAAATCACTCTCAGAGACCAGACTTTCAGGCTGGTTTTGCAAGGACAAGATTTTCAGAAGTGGTTTTTGACCTGCAAGCACACAGACACAGCGTCACACAAAACCCTGTGTGCAAAATTGTTTTCTAGATTAAAACTGCACTGCTGCTGAGGTTCTTCGTTCAGATTAAGAAATGGACTCCGAAGTCCAAAATGCCTGTGTGCTTGAGATCACAAAACTGTGAGCCTATTTAATCTGCAGTTTCATACATATATATATATATGTGTGTGTATGTGTGTGTGTATCAGCAACCAATTTCCTGACCTCTTTGTTCCACGCCTCCTCTCTCTTCCTGTACATAGTACAAAGAGTACAAGTAAAATATGTCAGCACTACTTTCTTCAGAATCATCTCAGACATATGCTGAGTGATCTCTAGAGCAAAGTGAAATCATATATAGCAACCAGTACTTTTGCTTTGAATTACATTGCAGCTCCAGCTAACAACCTCCACATGATTTAGGCTGAGTAATTTAAGATGACGGTAGGGAGCAGGTCTGGTTCACTGTCCAATATTTCAATACAGTCACAGCCTTCATTTGTGATTTATTTTAGTGTACTTCTGAGCTTGTTCTGCGGTCTGCATTTAAATGACAACATCTAGGTAGATTAGGCTTCAGCAATATTTCAAGAAAAGGATATAAAATTCTAATTCTTTTGTTCCAGCTAGAGGGAAGCATGCCTGAGGCAACTTAACAAGAGACTGTACCTCTCCAAGAGGCATGACACATTTATCACAGTATCTTGATTCATCATGAGTGAAGATCCCCAAAAGCTGACAAGTTCAGAAATCAGTGGGAATCAGGTTCAGGGAATTGTTGCTTTGCAGAAGATACCATGGCACTCCCATTCTGATCCTCTTGTGCCTCTGCAAACACTGGACTGAGTAATACAGGTGCAGTAGGTCACAAACCTGCCCTTAAAAGCACTGGAAAACATCAGAAGTGTTTAGGGGAATTGGGTGCTGAAATGCTTTGGAGATCCTTAGCACATAGCTTCAGACATCTTTTAGGCACAAAACTACTTTAGAGAAACTGCTTTTTGGGTATCTAATACTTAAAAATAACAGAACTTCTTTGAGAAGTTCAGATAAAGTATTTCCTTCTCTTGTGTTGGCAGCATTTACTGCTGCCCTGCTACTGTTAAATATCCATTACCGTTACAAAATAGGAAAAATAAAACAGTTGCCAAGGCAGCATAAATCTGAAAACAACTCACAGTGATTTCACTGTACTTAAAATATTTATTTACAAGTGTTTGGACATTTGTCTTAATTGTGATTATTGCAGACACCTCTAGGAAGAAAAACACTCTGCTCCAAATAGCTGGATTCTGGTATCTTTACCAATATTACTTTAAGCCAACATTTTGAAAAGTACACTTTAATAATTACCATGGCATTTAAGAGAAAATCTTGGAATCCAATAATATATGATGTAGATACTTAAATTAAGCATTTAAATACAACAATTAAAAAATTCAAGTTTTGGGGACATGTATAAGAAGCTACTGCATGCAATGGCAAAAAATGCATATTCAGCAGTAGAATAAAAACAAAATTAGTCTGAGATGTCACTTGGGATTTCATACTCTTCTTTGTTCTCTAGCTGTGACTTAGCCAGGTCAGCGTTTGGAGATGCCTTTCTCCTCATCCATGATCTTCATGCACAAATAACTCTTTTGCAACACAAATATGCACAGTGCATGTATTTCATTACAATCACAGAGAAACAACAAATCCAAGGAATTGTGCATTTCTTCGACCTGCAGGGCTGAATGTAAGAACATGACCTTTTGCACCTCTGCTCTCTGCCCAAATTTCCTCGTTGCTGTACCAACCTCCCAGCACCAGCCTCCCACCAGCATCTCCTGCTCGTTCCTGCTGGGCTCTTGTATAGCAGAAGTGCCTCTGAGGGAGTTGTAGCTTCCATTAAACTGCTGTCTTTGACTACCTAATGGGCAGGAGGAGAAGACGGAGCCAGAATCTTCCCAGAGGTGTTCAGTAACAGAAGCGATGGACACAAACTGCAACACAAGAGATTCCAACTAAATACGAGCAAAAATTCTTTGACCATAAGGTTGGTCAAAGATTGGATCAGGTCACCCAGGCCTCTGGATCCTCCAGCCTTGGAGATATTTAAGCCTCAACCAGATATTGCCCTCAGGAGAGCAGATCTAACTGGATATGACCTCAGCAAGGGCTAGACTGGATACCCTTTCCAATCTTCATTACTCTATAAAGCTAAAACCTGGAGACAAACCCCTCTGCTGGAGCTTCAGCTGGTGAAAATGATCTCATTTGTTCGTTCCCAAATTGGATATGTTAATTCTTAAATACAGGGGAAAATAAGAAGTGGGGGTGTTTTTTAGGATAAAATTCATCTTTTATTTCAGCAAATATAATCACACACTACACCTGTAAAGGGTTTCCATCAGAGGTACCTCAAACACTGTAAATATCATTAAGGACAATGATATCCATTATCAGAAAGTGCAGGTGCATCTCCCAGCTTTCCTTAATCAAGTTCTAAGCTGGTTAGAGCTGCTGCTAAGGGGGAGGAATTATTTGCTCACGTTTATGCCACGTTATCATAGTTACACATTGGCCAATTCTGAGACACTGAAGTGGCTCATACACAACATGGAGCATAGGAAGAGAACACCAGATACTTCTGCTCTACACATAACTCCAAGAACTGAATACTCAAGGACTTTTCCCCCAGAGAATATAATCCACGTGATACAAATCTACTCATGCTTCACTACATGGCTACCTTTCCTTTACTGTTTATCAGAGCAGATATAATGAAGAAAAGTGGATTTGTTCCAACATACCTGCCACTTAAAAAAGCAAATTTCTGCCTTGTCTCAAGGTTAATATTCAGTAATCTTTACAAGTCTGCATTTTCTGCATTGTTAATACATTCTTCTGTGACTCCCTTTCCTTTTCCTATTCTGGTTTTAACAAGTAAAAAGGATTTTAAAAATACATTTAATCCATTCTTTATGGAATGACTCACTGAAAAGGAGAGAATAAAGTCCTCTAATTATAGCTGCCAGGGTTTTTACCTCCTGCTAAGTATACTAATATTCTTTTCACTAATTGCAACTTTCCCCTTCCTCCTCTAAATTTTAAATTCTCAAACTGCTTCTTTATTGAAACATTTTTTCAACTCATTATTACAAGACTTTTCTCCATTTCAAATGCCAGGACTCTGAGGAGTCCAGAGTTATTTCTTCGGATCCTACCATTTTCCCATCTCCAAGCTTGTTTGAAAGAATACTACCAGACCCAAATTAATTTAAGGAAGCATCCATTGCAAGAAGAGAGAATGTCTGTCATTAGACTGAGCAATGTAGGTGGAAAAAAATACAGATAGATTCCTCAGCTGAAAGGACACAGCCACCAAAAAAAATCTGCTCAATGATCGACCAGCATGTGTACATAGCAGAGTCCTCCATTTGCCTGCAAACCAAATGATAACTGTACAACAGCTCATAAAACTGCTCTGGCTATTGTGGGGGCAGGGGGAAAAAGGCATGCTGTAGTCAGAGAAATACATTTCAACCTACTGCAATCAACTGTGCTCTGGCTAAAACCTGGAAAGACACATCATGTTACAAGCACTGCAGCCTTCTCACAAAGCACAACACAAATGCAACACAAAATGCTTGTAAAGCACCAATCTATATGACCTCGGAGCTGCACATGTGCATATGGCTATGGTTTCCACAGCTGTGAAACCCTAAATTCAGTGCCACATGAGAATGGTTGGAAATGAGTGATTCTGTCCAATGTCAGCTGCAAGGAAATCCCTGCACGGCTGCCACAGCACTGGTCCCTCACAAGCTCCCTGACTGGAGAACCTCACGCAGGAGCTGCTGAGAGTGGAAGAGATTACTACAGCTGCCTGAACAGAAAAAACATGAATTTGTACCTCAATTTACGTCCACAGAAGAATATATAGAATATTAATGTACTGGTATGAATTTTACCAGTTCCGAAGCTTTCTTGCGTGGCAGCGTTTGGGTCCTTTTTTTTTTTTATTGTCATTTATTTTGGTTTGGTTTTGTCATTTCTTTATTTTCTTTTAGATCACAGGGAAAGGAAGCTACTCATAGTGGTTTGGGGATGACAGACACAGAGCAACCTCTGGCTTCGGCTCAGCATTCTCTGCCACCCCAGCTGGTGGAAAAGCAAATGGCAAGTGCACAGCTCTTCCTCCCCCAGCCACCACCCGTGCCAGGCAAAGCAGAGCAAGGCAAAAAGGAAGCCTTTTGGGCAGGCAAACCATCTGCCATGTGCTGCTGCTGCATAAGACATCAAAAGGATAGCAAAAAATGTTCTTTTATTCTCAAACTTTTGATGAGATCTAGCCATTGCTTCTGGTTTGGACCTCTCTAGCTCAAGTTAAAAAAGCAGGCCCTGGAAGCAGAGGTATGCATCCAGCAGCTCTCCAGAATTTGAGAAACATTCTTTCTTTGAGTGTTTAGGTCAGCTCCTTCTGAGGCTCTATCCCTCGTAGCTGTAAAACATCTGAAACAGTCATTAAAAGTCAAGGTTTAAAGGTTCATACTGTTGCCATTTCAGCGTTATTTACTTGCAGTAGTGCCACCCCCACCCCTCTCCATGCCCAAAAATCCAACCAAAAAAACAACCCTCTATCATCTATTCAAGCAAATTGTTACTCCCTCACAAAAATCAGAGAATTCATTAGTCTATTCCCCTCACCACCTACCATTTCTCACATTAAATGGAGAATATTTGTGATCTTAAGCAATCAAGTTTCTAAAGCACAGTGAAAATTTGTTATTAGAACAGTTCATCACCACAGGCCTTTCCGTTNATAGTTGCAGCTTACAGGGAACAGAGGGAAACACCTCACATTCAGCAAAGGGAGCTCACGCACAAGCACGAAGACCACCTGGTACACAGATTTGTATCCCAGGTGATCTTACCCTGTTATTGGGACAAATTAAACCATTCTAATTTACAGAAAAGTCAGCAGAGGATTATTTCAGAAGTTAAGAGGTCTAAAAGTCAAAGCATGCCAGAATTGTCTAGAAGAGAAAATGCTAACGTGCCTCCAGGTGAGGCTACCCAGCTGCCCTGCCCTGGAAAGAAGCAGAAGTTGCCAAAGGATTTGGCAACTACAAAACCAAGGCTCTCAGGTGTACTCAAAGGTCTGGCAACATCATGGTTAATTTAACTTCTCAAACTGTGTCCGCTGTGCTCAGATGATTATTTCTTCCCCTTCAACTTGAACAACTTGCAGCTCTCTAAATTCCTCCTCCTGCAGAGGAGGGATGCGAAGCAAGGCACTGCAGTCACCAATGCCAAACGGTGCTGGGCTGGAGATTGCATGATGAAAAAAGACTTGTCACACTGACTGGATGATCCAACTTTTAAATCCTCTTCACCAAAGCCAGTACTTATTACCTTTACTGCCATAAGCTTATTGCTGACACAAGCAAGATGTGGGCTACATCTTGGAAACACTGTCTCCCAAAAAGGATGACACCTAATATTCAAGTCTCAGGATCAGGCAGAACAAACCCTTCTGCTACCTTGCTAATGACTTTTGTTCTAAAACAAAGCAAAACCCCCAGTACATTAAGCCTGTTCTGCTAATTTCTTTAGCAATGCATCTGAAGTTCTAAGTAATTAAAGGAAAAGTTAGAGGACTTTTCATTCTCACAACAGCAAATCTGGCCCAGCTAATTTCCCAAATGAATTGAGAATCCAGAGCCAACCGACTATACATTAGTCACTTGGCTAGCAAGGAGGACTTACACTAACGAACTTAGGACTTCACTAAAATGTAATTTTAAGTTTGGCAATACACCAGGATTGTTGTAGGAAAGGGACAGGATTGACACCGCAGACTCAGCTTCCTGCTACTTATCACTAATAAATTGATATAATTTAAAAATCAATACAGCAGAATAGTGCAAGACAAATGCTAATGTCCACAAAGAGAGAATTGGTTAGACACATCGCCCGTGATCTGCCAGGCACATCACTAATTCTCCAGGACTGGAGAGGACAGAGACAAGCTGCTTTGCACAGGAGAGCCAGAATTTGCATCAGCTCCCCTTCTGCAATTGATTCCTATCTCCTCATGCCCAAACCACCATCTTATGCAGACAAGACTAGTACCAACTTTGAATTATTGTGAGAAAAGCTTGTCACAGAGCTACCCAAGTTCTTTACTTGTGCCATTAAAAATGACCACAGTGTGAATGGGAACACTTTTATATTTCATCTTACACATCGTATCCTAGATTGTTTGCAAGACCACTGATGACTCCAGTTATCTCAGCCAGTCAAAATCCAAATTGTATCAGCCTCAGGTGGAAAGCTGAAAATGAACCCAAAGGATCCGGTATGGGTCAAAAGCCACACACTATCAAGAGCAGCTTTTCCATTTGTCAACCTTGACCTCAGCAATGCTTGCTCAAGTTATTGTGCAAAAATCAGTATGAAAATAGTATATAAAGCTCTGGGACAAAAAAAAAAAAAGAGTTTTTCTCACAGATGCTTAGTCTAAAGTTAATTTGGACAAATTTACTGGACAGTTGCACTTACCATGAGGCGGAAGGAAAACTGGTGCCGTGCAGCTGAGATTCTTTCTTTACAACCTGCCCTTTAGGTATCTTTCATATACAAAATGCAGAAATGTCACCATCATGACAACTCAGAAAATATTCTTGAAGGTGACTTGCCACATACTGTTTAAACTAGATTCATACCTTTGTGGGTTTTAACTAGACTAGGTAGGGAGCCTATCTTAAAGAAATAATAATTACATCACTTTTACTACAGTTATGTTCAGAAATATCAATCCTCTTGCAGTTCTGTAGCATGTTTCTCATAAGCACATGTATACTTATTCTTCTATCCAAAAGGCAGCTGCAAATACCAAACCTTTAAAGTATCTAATAGAATTAAGCATGTATTTAATTAAACAAAAGTAAAAATCAAGTCTATTTCCCTCGTCAATAACTCCCCACCCATGGAATTAATCCTTAAAATCTAACTTGTTTCTCCTTTGATGCAGACAATTATCTTTGTATGTCTGTGTAAAGATGAGACTCCGCTACACCTTCTTTCCAACCACGTCACAGTAACTTAAACATTCAATACATGTTCCTTTAAAGAAATTTGAGTGAATTTATTGTATAAAATTATGATTGGCATGGTACAGAAAAGTTCCTTTTAATGCACATTTCCCATTAACTTGTACACAAATATTACAAGTATCAAGCAAAATGCAAAAGTCTTAAGAACTAATTCCATACTACAAAAGTGTTCACATAGTGAAGTTACTCTGGTTACAAAATGTCATGGAAATAAAAGCACTTCAAAATACATATTTGGGAAATGTTTCGAATAACGCAACCTTAAGTTAGTTAAAAAATGCAAAGAAAGAGATACCCTCTTCAAAACACTATTGTTTATTTGGCAAGATGGAGCAAAGTTCAGATCAGTTCACTGAAGGACTGTTCTTTACAAGAAACAAACAAAAAAAAAACCCCTTTAGTTAAGAAAGGACTCAATTATACTATGATGACAAATAACGCCATCAAAAAGTTATCTGGCTCTCTTGTTTTCACACAGGAGCTGTCAGAGGCAGAGATGTGTAAATGAACACTTCCAGGTAGATACAGATTGCCTTTTCAAAAACCAACCAACCAATCAAAACTAAATCCAAAACCAAATGAAACCAAAACAAAAACCAACCAACCAAACAAAAAACCCCAACTGAAAAAGATACCCAAGTTGCAAAACAACCAAAAGGAGACAATCTGAACTTTGTTGCTTTCCTTGAACTAGTTCAGTTCTTTAGGTCGCAGCACCCAAGGACACCAATCTGCAAAGGATAGATTTAAGGAACAAAATGGAACTCCCACTATGAAGGAACGCGCAGATGTTCGGTTACGCGAGTGCCGCACATCCTCTCAGTAAGGCTGCTAGAGGCTCTCACATCTCTGCCTCCCAATGGCCTTGAAGACCCACTATTCTCAAGAAGACAAAAATGCTTGGACCTACAACCAACCTTACAAAAAGGAGGCACAGTCGTACTGTTAGAAAATAACACAAAATTTTGAAAACTGAAAGCATCCTTAAAAACTCACACAAAATAACTACAAAAGAAGCTATACTTTACATTACTTTTGTATCAGATGACTTGCGTGTGTTTGAGCCATTGAACATTGGTATGTATATCTACATGAAACTCGCACATACAGAACATTGTGTTCAGGCATTCTTGTTGTTTTTCTTTTAGACACACACACAAGTTACAGTCAGGTTATCCAGTCTATTTAAATGCAGTGAAAAACAGTCCACAGCAGGCGTAAAAGGAGCAGTATCCAATACAGTGTTGTCTTGCAAAAATGGAGTCAGAATTCCTGAGTCTCAGAGACGTTGCTGTCCTCTCCACTACGGGATTATTTCTTTTTCCAAGGAGAACCTCTAGTTTTCATTTCTTCACTCTGATGAAATTTGTAATAGATTGCGTATTTTAAAAAATGTAAAACTAGTACAAAAGATGTGCCAACCAAAGTGAATTTTTAAAGCTTTTTAAAGGGAGAGGGGATTCACTTATAAAATAAAGGCCACCTTCTTGTAAAATTAGTACTGCTAATATCCCATCATTCTGTTTAGAGCAGAGATTTAGCTCCCTGTTCTAGAAGCCTTACCACATGCAGTCATGTGAGCTGAAAAACTCCATCCTTTTAACAATTAAAAATATCATATATAGGACTAACGTTGAACAGCCCTTTGTTACAATCACCAAGGTGGCAAAACCAATTAAGTGTCATTCAAATAGTCATTGCAATCTAACTTCTGCATTTCCCTTGTACTTTGCATATTACACAGTGTAACTTAAAATGTAATTTAAGAGCACTTCAGTCCCACAATGTAGGATTTAAGCTTGTGTGAATACATTTGCATGGCTCTGCAACATTTGTAATGACTTAGAAAAATACATTCAACCAAAACTTTATATAGGGTTCTATTTTTTTTCGAAATCAAAAATGGAGAAAAAGCCAAATGGTCCCATCATTAGCTAAATAATACACTCCAAGTTCTGGAAGCAATTCCAAAGCAAAAGCACATTCAAGAATAACATACATCGAATTGCATACTTTCTCATTCACCTTTATCAGTAATAAAATTCTACTGTATATAATTATTTAGCCTTATAAATAATGCTAAGCAGAAAAATATTTACCTCTGTGCTACTTTTTTGTTTATAGAAGCATTTCTCAGTTTATAGGAGCAAAGGGAAAAAAACTAAAGTGCAGACTACAGGCCATGACAGGCATAATAAATGACCAAAGGTGCAGCCAAATTTGCATTTACATCTTAAGTTACTTTGCCATCTTCCTTGTCTTGCTAGAAGTCACCCCATGTGCAATTAAAGAGCTGGTCGGTTGGTTTGTGCCACAGTACAACCTGTAATCACTTGTAATTTTTTTTAAATCTATTTCAATTGTCCATAGATATTTCTAGGCAAGCTTCAAGATATTTCTAGCTCAGGTTCACAAAACCTTACTTAGTCATTAATACTTGAAATCACACAATATTGACACCCCCTCCAGAGAATGTCCTCTTGTTGCAGTATGTGGTTGAGCCATTGATGCTTGGCTGAGTGTCTTTAACAAGTGATGTCTTCATTTCCATTTCACACGCTACAATAGCTGCATTGAGTTCCACTTGAGCCCGGTGAACGACATAAAACGAGAGTCCTATGCTTATGACAATCTGCAAATAAAACAAGAGTGTTGTAGGCTGCTTGGCTGTGGAAATGAATACAAAGCAACTGATCTGAATGAAACAAAAAGTTGACAATGCAAAGATGCATGAAGGCATCTGTTGGCTCAAAGTTTCACAGGCAAGACACTGGAAGGGAGATGAACTTAGCCCCTGAGCAGCTCTAAACCTACACATGCTAACAATGTGACCCGCATATCAGAACATAGACATTACATAGAACTTAAAATATTTATGTAACTTGAAAAGATAGGGTTCTTTCTTTCTGTTGATATCCATCTACTTGTTACAAAGCAATCTATTCACTTTCTCTCTTCAATAAAACATCAGCCAAGATTTTAGCTGAGATCCTCCTTAAGGAAAAAAAAAAAAGATAAAACCTTCAAATAAAAATCAAGGTGTCTCATAGTGAGAGTCCTTTTGAAAGAAGCAAGTTCCTCTGCCTTTTTAAAGAACATTAACTAGCTGGAATCTGCAGCTTCCTTTCAGAAAGGCAAAGTTATATTACTTACAACAGAACCTAGAGTTCTGAGTCTAAAACCTGGACTTTAGGGCTGTGTTTTCTTTAACATTGAGGACTATTGCTTAAAACACCTGTCAGCATGGCAGATGGTGCTGGAATATCACTGTGTGAGACAACTGACAAGTATGAGCACTGCACAACTGCAGCTGGAAGGCAACCTGGCAGTCTCTAGCCCAAGCAGCTGCTCAGAGCAGGGCTGACTGTAAGATCAGAACAGGTTGCTCAGAACTTTTGTCCAGTCAGGTGTTGAAAACTGTAAAAGGATAGAGATTTCACTACTTCTCTGGGGACTCTACTCCAGTTCTTGACTACCCTTGTGGTGAAATGAAGTTCCTCACCAATTTATGTTACATATTTCAAAAGCTGGTCAATATAAGATTTACAATGATACTATAGACACTAATTTTTGAATAGATAGGAAAATTTCTATTCTAGAAGCTTACCCAAATATTTAAATTTGACTTGGTTTAGAAATATTACTACCGATAACCTAGCTCCATAGATAAATAATTAAAAATATATATATATACATAT